>CAUDMG010000489.1:897500-907500 GCA_958450375.1 Homarus gammarus | reverse complement strand
ACACACACACACACACGCAAACACTCACTCACTCACTCACTCTCACACACACACACACACACACACACACACACACACACACGCAAACACTCACTCACTCAATCACACACACACACACACACACACACACACACACACACACACACCTCCCCACACCCATTCATAACCACACGCCCACAAATAACCACACTTATACACTGCCACGCCCACATCAACCTATTACCGCAACCACGCCAACCCACCGTCAAACACGCCAATCCAACGCCACAAACACGCCATTATAACCACAATTTACTCGCCGTTAATTAGGTAAGGTAAGGTAAGGTAAGGTAGGGTAGGGTAGGGTAGGGTAGGGTAGGGTAAGGTACGGTAGGGTAGGGTAGGGTAGGGTAGGGTAAGGTAGGGTAGGGTAGGGTAGGGTAGGGTAGGGTAAGGTAGGGTAGGGTAGGGTAAGGTAACAGGTAAATCCAGGTGTATGATACATTAACGTAAGAGAATAAGAATCAGTTTAAGTATACAGAAGAAGGAGTAGGAAGAGGAGGAGGAGGAGGAGGAATGAGGGAGAGGTGAGAGGGATGAGGGAGAGGTGAGGGGGATGAGGGAGAGGTTGTGTTGGGAGAGGGACGTGAGAGGAATGAAGGAGAGGAGAGAGGAATGAGGGGTGGAAGGAGAGACGTGAAAAGTGAGAGAGAGAGAGAGAGAGAGAGAGAGAGAGAGAGAGAGAGAGAGAGAGAGAGAGAGAGAGAGAGAGAAGGGCGTGGACGTCGGCGGGAGGAATAATGAAGGCTAAAGGTGAGAGGAGGAGGTGATGGTGCAGGGGGAAGAGGAGGTGCGGGAGGAGGAGGTGGAGGGAGAGGAGGAGGAGGAGGAGGAGGAGGAGGAGGAGGAGGAGGAGACTGTACGTGGGTCATCTTCATACATGTCATAACGTGTTTGGATCAGCTGTGTGCCCTGGATGAACACGTGATCCCCGTAATGTAAACAAGACAAGCCTGGGGTTAAGCATCACACGATAATCAACACCAACGCCATGAGACCCAGAGATCAAATTCCCGTGTTAAGTGACTTGGTCGTTTAACACCTTATCGCCCTTACCCCCTCGAGTAATGATGACGATAACGATAAGAGATAAGAGGGGAAATAACGACTTGGAAGATATCTAACATTTTCTCTTCCACTTCTTCCCTCTTTTCCTTCTCCTCTTTTCTTCCGTTTCTTCCTTCCCTCTTATTATCCTCCTACTTCTTCCTTCTCTTCCTTCCCTCCTACTTCTCCCCCTCTATCCTCCTACACTCTCCCTCCTATCCCCTCCTTCTTCCCCATCCTCTCCCTTCTCACCCTGTGTGATAAGTTGGTATGAATGCTTCTGTTAAACAACTTCTGAGATTCTGGGAAATGTTCCAGAGAGGGGTGAGGGAGAGGGGGGAGGGGGGAGGGAGAGGGGGGGAGGGGGAGGGGTGAGGGGGAGGGGGTGAGGAAGAGGGGGGAAGAAGGGGTGAGATGTGGAGATGTGAGGAATAATGGGTAAGGAGGAGTAAGGGAGAGGTCAAAGGGTAAGGGGTGAGGAGAGGTAAGGAGGAAGAGTAACATACACTAATAACATCCACCCACCTTCACCACCATCACCACCATCACCACCACCATCACCATCATCACCACCACCACCACCACCACCACCATCACCATCACCACCATCACCACCACCACCATCATCACCACCATCACCATCACCACCACCATCACCACCTACACCACCATCACCACCATCACCACCTACACCACCATCACCACCTACACCACCATCACCACCACCATCACCACCACCACCATCACCACCACCATCACCACCACAACCACCACCACCATCACCATCACCACCACCAACACCACCACCATCACCACCATCGCCACCATCACCACCACCACCACCACCATCACCACCATCACCACCACCATCACCACACCACCATCTTCTTCACCCGCACACAGTCACTCCACATATCACCTTGCCACCAGGTACGAAAAATTAACACACAGGTAATTAGAAAACTGGAAAAAGTTACTACCTCTCCTCTCCTCCCTTTCTCACCTCTTCTCTCTCCCCCCTTTCCTCCCCTCCCTCCCTTTCTCCCCCTCTCTCCCTTTCTCCCCCTCCCCCCTTTTCTCCCTCCCAAGTTAAAAAAAAAACAATTTTACACCTAGGCATATTCATTAACACACTCGGGGATAGAAAGTACTAAACTCCAGTGTGTTGAGGCGAAATTTGGGAATATCGTTCTTATGATACTTGATTATAAAGGCTAGTTTTAAGGTTTTCTTTAATGTGGTGGGGTTTAAACACCGGTTGATAATAATAATAATAATAATAATAATTAACGGTTTATTGAAAGAGCTTGGCAGCCAGAAGGCTGAAAATATACAGTTACATATTTGGGGAGTGGGTTACGAATTACAAATAATATACAAGTAACATAAGTGACACAAATAAGACATATAATAACTTAGATGGGGAAAAGCTCAAACTACAGTTCAATTCAACATAGTGACAGTGTTACAGTATTACAAGTTATTGATAATTTTTACAATAGTTGGGACTGGGCTGTTCTTATAGCGATCAGTTCGTGCACGTATGGGCTGGATGCGGTTGTGGTGTCGAACAGCAATTCTCGGACGAGGGACCTCGGGTGGTAGTAGGAGCCGGTGTCGGGGATGGTGTAGAAGCTTCTTACCAAATTTGCAGATGAGGTCGTGGTGATGGTCAGTGAGAGTCGAAAGGGTCAGTGTGTTGAGCGCTTCTTGATATGTGGAGTAGGAGGAGGAGAGAATAATCTTGCATGCCCTCTTTTGCACTTTTTCTAGGTGTTTACGTTGTGTGGCATTTAGGGAGGAAGACCAGGTGGGGGAGGCATAGGTGAGCTTGGGAAGTATGAATGTTGTGTAAACACTGAGGAGCTCGTGTGCAGGAACTCCGAGGGACTTGAGTCGGCGGAGGAGGTGGAGACGGAAACTGGAGGATTTGACAACTTCATTGACGTGTGGTTTCCAATTTAGTTTGTTGTCTATGGTGACGCCGAGGAGCTTCGTGGAATCTACGACCTGGAGTGTGTTCGGACCTAGAGTAATGGAAGGAGGTGGGACAATGTCGGAGGAGAGGTTGATGTGCATAACCATGGTCTTGGTATGGTTGATGGTGACATGGTTGTTGGTAGCCCAGTTTTGGAGACTGTTCAATAAATCCTGAAGGGCGGTATAGTTGGGAGCAGAATTGTTGACGCTGATGCCAATGGTGGAGTCGTCGACATATTTCCAGCGAGCAGGGGTTTCTCTTAGGGCATCATTGATGAGCATAAGGAAGCAGAGTGGTCCCATCTTGGTGCCTTGGGGGACGCCACAGGTGAGTGACTGAAAGGTGGAGACAGCCCCTCGGAAGCGTACAGCTTGGCGTCGGTCACTGAGGAAGTCTGTAAGCCATGGTATGAGGCTTCTTCGAAGCCCGAGGTCAATAGCTTTGTTGATGATTATATTGTGGTCGACTAGGTCGAACGCTTTAGTGAAATCAATGAAGGCGACAGCTACAGACGTTTTTCGTTTCTCGAGATGGCGGTATATGTAATCGAGAAAGCTGACAAGACAGTGAGTGGTGGAGGAAGTTTTCATGTTGCCAAATTGCTGAGGGTCTACGACTCCTGCAATATCAGCATAAGCCCAGTCGAACACAAAACTTTCACAGATTAGGCTGGGTATTGGGGTGATTGCAATAGGTCGTAGCTGATTTAAGGATTGTGGGCTGGTTGACTTGGGCACTGGTGATACATAAGAGGTCTTCCAGTCAGCTGGGCATCTGGCTTGACTGAGAGAAGCATTGATGATGGAGCAGAGGGGTTTAGCAAGCTCCGGGGAGAACTCCTTGAAGAGTTTCATTGGTAAGTCAATGGGGGTGGTAGAGCGTTTTAATTTTAGTTTGTCCAGGCGTTTTGCTACGTCAAATTCTTCTACTAAGTCAGTGGGAAGGGAGGCTGGTAGGTAAGCAGGGAGAGTGGTTGTGTCAAGCCGTGGGAGCGTCTGGCATATAGTAGCGAAATGGTTATTTGTTTGCTCAGCTGCGTCAACACTAGTGAGATGGCTAAGGAAGGGGAGGGGGTGTGTCTTATTGTTTAGTCCACAGAGTTCTTTAAGCTTACCATACCATTGACTGATGTTGGTCTGTTTCAGGTGTTGTAATTTGGTTGGGTAGTGGGACTTCTTTGCAGTGCGTATTTCGCGGATGACTCGGTTGCGAAGGGACCTGTAGCGGATGTGGTCATTGAGATGAAAGGCTCTGTCTCTCTGTTGCATAAGTCTTTTGATCCGAGGTGTGATCCAGGGCAAGTCAGCTGGGTGAGATCTGACGGACTTCTCGGGGAAGAAGTGGTGGTGAGCTTGCGTGGTGGTGTTGGTATAATTTATCCATTTGGTTTCCACGTCATCCACGCTAAGTACTTCAGTCCAGGGATGGTGAACTATCCACTGCCCGAAGAGGCGCACTGCAGAGTCAGTAATCGGCCTGTAGGTCTTGATGTAGGGTCTCTGTACTTGAGTGGGAGTGGCAGCTGGGGACCAGAGCACTGATAAGTGTGTGCTACACCCGATAGGAGGCATTGGTTGAGGTGGTTGGTACTGGTCCGCTAAGTCAGTTAAGATAAGGTCCAGGGTATTTTGACCGTGTGTGGGGAAGGTCACAACTTGTGATAGTGATAGCTGGTCCTGGATATCAGTGGTGTCAATTTCATTTAAATCCCCACATAATATTAACTTGGCACATGGGTACCTAACTCTGAGGTGGTCTGAGGTGGTGATGAGATGATTGATAAGAGTGTCTCTGGTGGGTGATCGAGGCGGATGGTATGCCACACAGATTATAATGGAAGCAGTGTTGCGTGGGTGGGCTCTTAGCACGACACGTACCCATAATGTGCGTGATCTATGTGCGTGTGTGTGTGTGTGTGTGTGTGTAAACAGGTGTAAGCAGGTGAACGCAGGTACTCCGTTGCACTCCTTCTCTTGACACTGTTATTGGCTCTCTGTTTATATTGGCGTTCCTGTTTATCCTCGTTAATCCGGTACACTAAAAACCAGCTCGTGAGACTGTGTTTATATTGGCACGACTAATGAGAGAGAGAGAGAGAGAGAGAGAGAGAGAGAGAGAGAGAGAGAGAGAGAGAGAGAGAGAGAGAGAGAGTATAGTGATAAATAACGTTCATTTCTCCTAGAGTTTTATCACTTCAATATGTATTAGTAAAAAAAAAATATCACACACACACACACACACACACACACACACACACACACACCTGGCTGAAACAATGAGAAAATTCTAGTCACACGCACAGCCTTCTTCCTCCCCCTGTTATGTATGTGTTCTAAAAAGTGAAGAGCAATATTCGTGCTGGGATAAATAAAAAAAAATCTTGCTCACCAATCTTCCCCGTGTGTGTGTGTGTGTGTGTGTGTGTGTGTGTGTGTGTAAACCAATATCACACCTCTGTCTGTCTCTCTCTCTCTCTCTCTCTCTCTCTCTCTCTCTCTCTCTCTCCTTCCCTTTTGTTTCGTCTCTACTCTCCTCTCTCTCTCTCTTTCTCTCACCTTCTCTGTTATCACCTCTTCTGTTCCTCCTTCCTCCCATTGTTTCTTCTCTTTCCGTTCCTCCATTTCTTTCTCCACTTCTCTCGTATCCTCTCTCCCCTCCTCTTTTATCCCTTTCTTCCTCCTCTATTAACTATCCCTCTCTACCCTATTCTCCCCCTCCATTCTCCCCTTTTCAATCCCCTCTCCCTCCACCCTATTCCCTCCTTTCTAATCCCTTCTCTCCTCCTCCTTCATTTCCTTCCCTATTCCCCTGGCACCATCCGTCTCCCTCCCCCTCCTCCTCCTCCTCCTCCTCACTTCCCCCCATCTCCCTAGGCAAGATTAGGCCTACCCATTACTCCTACATACAGCTGTGGAAACAATGAATCTGACCGGATGTGTAGGCCTACCATCTATTGATTTTGAAACTCTTGAAATATAAAGAAAATACAGAGTGTTCCATCAAGACCTTTTGGGGGAAAATGAATTCAACCACAATAATAAATGTGTTAATTGGTAATACACCTGAGAATATTACTTCTACGACGAACAACAACAACAACAACAACAACAACAACAACAAACAACAACAACAACACCAACAACAAGCCAACAACAATAGTAAAAACAACAGCAACAAAAACAACAACAACAACACCCACACAAATAATAATAATAATAATAATAATAATAATAATAATAAGGATAACATTATCACGTCTACTACCGCCTCTATGCATTAGGTAACCAGGACAAAGGAGAGGTAAGGAGCCATTAATGTGGCCTTCAGTGGCTGAGGAAATGGCTTTAAGTAATGAGAGAGAGAGAGAGAGAGAGAGAGAGAGAGAGAGAGAGAGAGAGAGAGACGGAGAGAGAGAGAGAGAGAGAGAGAGAGAGAGAGAGAGAGAGAGAGAGAGAGAGAGAGAGAGAGACGTACAGACAGATGGCAAAACTAATTCACACACACACACACACACACACACAGACAGACAGACAGACAGACAGGCCTACCAATTCACATGACAGGGCCGCTGGGAGATATGAATAAGAGATGAACCTCGTCTGGGAGCACTGCATGACGGTGCCTCCATCCCACTGAATCTCTAAGCGACTCTCACGTGAACTTGGCCCCTTCAACACCACACTTTGCAATACGTTTCGGTGACTTTTCATTCAGCAGAGTGTTTGATGGAACGAACTTTGAGATGCAGTTTTGGGTGAAGTATGTTGGGAGAAGAGAGTGTTAAGATTTCTCATTGATTTCTGTTGAATGATGAGATATATTTAGAAGTTGATGAGAGATATTTCACACTGATTGGGGGGAATTTGATATGTTTTATCAATATCTGCAGTTCGTTTGATAGAATTGATTATGATTGAAGGAGAGGCATGTAAGTGTTATGATTCCTCACGGCTGGAGAGAAACATCCAAATGAGATATATCAAGAGACACTAATGAGAAACATAGTAATTGGGACCTCCAACTTGGGTCTTCAAGATATACCTCCAATGAGACGTTATTCATCGCCTCGTTTTAGAGTGCAGTCTGGCGCAGTTATGGGAGACACAGGTGAGAATTTAAGAGTTCTCACGTCTTAAAAGGTGTCTCAAAGGAGGTATGAGTGTGAGAGATATACTGAAGAGATGGTGAGGAGGTGGGATGGGGAGATGGTGAGGTGGGGAGATAGTGAGGTGGGGAGATGGTGAGGTGGGGAGATAGTGAGGTGGGGAGATAGTGAGGTGGGGAGATGGTGAGGTGGGGAGATGGTGAGGTGGGGAGATGGTGAGGTGGGGAGATAGTGAGGTGGGGAGATGGTGAGGTGGGGAGATGGTGAGGTGGGGAGATGGTGAGGTGGGGAGATGGGGAGGTGGTGAGGTGGGGAGATGGTGAGGTGGGGAGATGGTGAGGTGGGGAGATGGTGAGGTGGGGAGATGGTGAGGTGGGGAGATGGTGAGGTGGGGAGATGGTGAGGTGGGGAGATGGTGAGATGGGGAGATGGTGAGGTGGGGAGATAGTGAGGTGAGGAGATAGTGAGGTGGTGAGGTGGGGAGATGGTGAGGTGGGGAGATAGTGAGGTGGGGAAATAGTGGATCTGTTTCTTATTTACCTGAAGACTGTGAGGAGCTGTGGGCGTGTGTCTGTGTAGGTGGGTGGGCATGGGACTGAACGGGCGTGAGGCTGAGTGGGCGTGAGGCTGAGTGGATTAGGGGCTGTTTATCTCTAACCAATCACATTTTTAACTTAACCTATCCTAACCCTTCTAACCTAACCTAACCTACCCCCTAACCTACCCTACCCCTTAACCTACCCTACCCCCTAACCTAACCTACCCCCTAACCTAACCTACCCCCTAACCTAACCTACCCCCTAATCTACCCTACCCCCTAACCTAACCTACCCCCTAACCTACCCTACCCCCAAATCTACCCTACCCCTTAACCTACCCTACCCCCTAACCTAACCTACCCCCTAACCTAACCTACCCCCTAATCTACCCTACCCCCTACAATACCCCCTAACCTACCCTACCCCCTAACCTAACCTACCCCCTAACCTACCCTACCCCCTAACCTAACCTACCCCCTAACCTACCCTACCCCCTAACCTAACCTAGTCCCATAACGTAACATAACTCCAACTTTTACCATGAAAATTCTGGATCGGTTCCAAGTCAGCCTGAGTCACAACCCTTGGCCCGCCTATTCCTCGTTGCTTATATAGTGTACAATATTTTAGGTTATTTTCACGAGGAAGCTATGCAGGCTCTTTACTCTCTCTGGGGGGATGCAGGCTCTTTACTCTCTCTGGGGGATGCAGGCTCTTTACTCTCTCTGGGGGGGGATGGGGCAGGCTCTTTACTCTCTCTGGGGGGGGGGGTGCAGGCTCTTTACTCTCTCTGGGGGGGGTGGGTGGGTGCAGGCTCTTTACTCTCTCTGGGGGGAGGTGCAGGCTCTTTACTCTCTCGGGGGGGGGGAGGTGCAGGCTCTTTACTCTCTCTGGGGGGGGGGGATCATGCATGACCCACCAACCCGTAAATATGAGAAACGACTTATTGGATAGACATAAAACAAAGAAAACGGTCCTCTGGCTATGTAAGCAATGGAGAGATTTAAGGAATTTGTTTTTACTTCTTCACTTGTTAATAAAAAACGAAAACAAAATAAAACAAAAACAAAAGGAAATAAAAAACAAAACTAAAAAAAATGTAACAAAAACAAAATAAATAAAAAGCAAAACAAAAACAAAGAAAAACATAACACACAAATAAACAAAAACAAAACAATAAAAACAGACAAAACAAAAACACTTTCTTTGTACACTTTCATTATAATAGGTCATGTAAACCTCAGTTCTAATAGGTCTCAACTTGACCAATTAGGGATGAGACTTGTTAAGAGCCGAGGCCAATTAACGGGTGGGTCCTATTACTACAGGGCCTTCATCCTAATAGGTGATGTTAGGTTAGGTTAGACTGGGTTAGGTTAGGTTAGACTGGGTTAGGTTAGGTTAAACTGGGTTAGGTTAGGTTAGACTGGGTTAGGTTAGACTGGGTTAGGTTAGGTTAAGTAGCCAATGACAGCAAAATAACCTTAATCGTTACTTATATCTAACAACAAATAACTACGTTGACTTGATACCAATTAGGAGAAAAAACTTAACGAGGATTGGATATATCGGAATTGACGTCAGAGCACCTGATTGGTTATAGCGTAATTGACGTCATAACACCTAATTGGCTATAGCGTAAGTGACGTCATAGGTCCGGATGTCACTTGTTCTTATGTGTAACACAGAAGGGCTGTGTACTGTACTACCGTCACCAACTACCAGAGAGGTGGTAGAGTACAGGCGAACACATGTACTCAACACTACATTATGTGGTATGTTGGCGCGCACACACACTCGCGCGCACACACACACACACACACACACGCTAGACTGAGAGAGGAAACACGCCAATAAAACATTAAGGTATACATGTGTGTGGATATATAATATATACACACAATGGTCACAGCAATCAGAGGTATACATGATTCACACACACACACACACACATGATCGAACACAAAGACAGACAGACAGACAGACAGACACACAGACAGACAGACACACAAGGGTATCAGTATTATGTGCCCCGTAAATAAGGCAGCCATTGATAGCGTCCCAGCCAACATTTGTAGCGAACATCTCAAGGGGGATGGTGACATTACTGGGATGGTGACATTACTGGGATGGTGACATTACTGGGATGGTGACATTACTGGGATGGTGACATTACTGGGAAGGTGACATTACTGGGATGGTGACATTACTGGGAAGGTGACATTACTGGGATGGTGACATTACTGTTTTGGTGACTTTACTGTCTTGGTGACTTTACTGTCTTGGTGA
>CAUDMG010000489.1:835000-895000 GCA_958450375.1 Homarus gammarus | reverse complement strand
ACGGAAAACTTAGATAAAATAATGGAGGTTAAGACCGAGGCGACAGGTGTGACCAAGGTAATGAATAATGCATTAGAGAGACACGGGTATGAGCACTCAGGTAAGATGGAGCAAGGGGAGAGGGGAGAAAGGGGGGTGGGAGAGGGAGGGAGGGAGAGGAGAGAGAGGGAGGGAGAGGTTTATCGCCCTCTCACCAGCCAATGACTTACTCTCGCCCTTTGAGAGAGACTAATGTATGTGGGATTAATTACAAGGGTTAGGTTAGAGTGAGAATGTCTTAGTTGGAAGAAAAGAAAATGGGGGCTTCATTACGGATGCGTTGAAGGAAGGAAGGAAGGAAGGAAGGAAGGAAGGAAGGAAGTCACTCTGTCTGTCTGGTTCTTTATTTCTGTCTGTGCACGAACGGACAGGGAATAGACAGACGGACGTGACCAGAGCAATATGACATGACAGAGATAAACAGGACATAATTAACCCAATATCTTTATCTTTCCCCCTTTACTTTCCTCCCCTTTCCCCTCCATCTCCCCTTATCCCCTTCCCTCACCTCCTCCCTAACTCTCCTACAATAAAGCTCTAAATCCACGCTGCCAATTTACTCTCATTCATACAAGAAAAAACAAAACAATAAAACACTGAATGAATAGATTGTGCCATTGTTTACCTTCTGCCCAGCTGATGTCACTACCCCCATTCATGATTACGATCAGCGGAGTCGCAAAGTCAGCTGATTCAGTCAACACACACACACACACACACACACAGTATGTCATTAATTCAGTGTAGGTTTGACAGTGTAGTGAAGAGTTTAGGGGAAATAAAGATGGTTAATAATAATAATAATAATAATAATAATAATAATAATAAGCTAATATCTGCTCCTTTAATTAAAAGTTCGTACATGGTTCCCAAACTTTCCTCTCAAATTACATTTTTGCCAAAGGCCGGGAGCTGGGGAGGTGAAGTATTTGTTACGCCACTAAACTACTGCGCCACTATGTATACAGGAGCAGTGATGCACCAAGTGTATAAGAGATAAGACGGTCAATGTATAAAGGAGTCACTGATGCACCAGTATTGACAGAGAAACAGAGAGAGAGTTATAAAGGAAGGGGTCACTGTGCCATTAAGTTTAAAGAAACAGAGGGGGCGCCAGAGTGTTTACATAATAGATGTTATATATTTAAAGGGGTATTTGATGCGCCATTATTCATAGATAAACAGAAAGAGCATCACAATATATGGAAAAAAATAGTTACTGCACCACTATTTTAAAGGGGCATTGAGGCGTCGCTGTATGGGAAAGGTGTGAATGTTGCACCACAATCCACTCAAGAGGCATAAAGACACTATCATTTACTAAGGAGCAGAGAGGCACCGCTATTCATATTGGTTAGCATAATGCAACATTATTCCCGCTATAGGCGTCAGGAATCATAAAGGAGCATAGAGGCGCCGTAGCTAATGAGAGTTTATTACCTCCGCCACAGCTTATAAATGAACTCTTCGTGTGCCATTATCTCATTAAGGAGCAGAGAGGTGCCATAATAAATAATGATCGAGTTGCTACTGTCCTTGTTATAATGGAAGAGACAGACGCCATTATTTACATAGAAGTTATCTCTGGGCCACAATGGAGCAGCGAACTCGTGAGCCACTAAAGGAAGAATTCGTGAACCACTAAAGGAAGAATTCGTGAACCACTAAAGGAAGAATTCGTGAGCCACTAAAGGAAGAATTCGTGAGCCACTAAAGGAAGAATTCGTGAGCCACTAAAGGAAGAATTCGTGAACCACTAAAGGAAGAATTCGTGAGCCACTAAAGGAAGAATTCGTGAGCCACTAAATGAAGAATTCGTGAGCCACTAAAGGATGAATTCATGAACCACTTTTTCAGAACCAGTTGACATATAACAATATATAAAGGAGCAAAGTCGACACCATTAACAGATATATAACACTACACCAATATCTATAATTTACTGAGGACTAACATACAAACAGTACTAACACAACAGACAGACAAATAGACAGACAGACAGACAGACAGAGACAGGTAGGTAGACAGACAGGTAAACAGACAGACAGACCCCCCAACACCACATTATAAGGACCCTAAGCTATTGATATCTGGCCTAACAGCTCACACACATCTCCTCCTCCTCCTAGATAGATTAATAATGACACCTTGAAAAATGTGTCCTACCAAGAATTCAGTTTGAGAAAAAAAAAAGTGTCATTTATCACCCGAGAAATCAATGGTGCGAGTATTTATTTTGGTGAGATCTAGAGACGAGGTGAAAATAAATCGTTTGTCTCTTGAAAGTATTAACAGAATGAGGGTGATTTATCAAGCTTGTTTTTTAAATTAAGGTAAATATATCATCTGAAACACCTTAGATATATATTTTTTCCCTTATACTTAATATTAAGGTTTAATTTTATCATCTCTATACTTGACGACATTTTTTTTAAAACACTTAGATATTTTATTTATCTTAAAACGTATTATTAAAGTTTATTTTATGATCTTAGTATAATATAATATGCAGTTGATTCACTTAAAACTGACTAAATATATCGGCCTTAACTACCACAATTACTACTACAACACCACCACACCCACAACCACCACACCCACAACCACCACACCCACAACCATCACACTACCATCACCACCATCCCTACCATCACACTACCATCACCACCATCCCAACCACCACACTACAACCACCACCATCCCAACCACCACACTACCACCACCACCATCCCAACCACCACACTACAACCACCATCCCAACCACCACACTACCACCACCATCCCTACCATCCCAACCATCACAATCACTGCCACACAACACCATACTGGCACTGTAGTAGCATCGTAACAGAGTGCCAGTCAATTCCGGTGTTGTGGCGTGGACGGGTATATCTGCCTCAATGCTTAAATAAATACACAATGGCTGACAGCAAATAAATGGTTAATCCGCGAAACTGGCAATATTCGCTCCTAGAAATACTTACCACGCCTCTAAACTAACTTACTGCCGCAATATTCCTCTTATCGTGGGCGTAGGAGGGAGATAGAGAAGGAGAAGAGGTACGTGGGAGAGGAGAAGAGGGAAGATGGGAGATGGGAGGAGGGAGGGGAGAAGGGTAGAAAGAGAAAAGATGGAATGTGGGAGAAGACAAGGAGACAAAGACAGAGGGAGAGAAAGAAGGAAGGAAGGAAGAAAGAAGAGAAAAAGAGAGAGGAGAAACGAAAGGATCAACTAAAGCTTTCGTCACCAGTTGAAGCTTTCCTCACTACACATCTGGATCAACTAAAGCTTTCCTCTCTAGTTAAAGCTTTCCTCACCAGCTAAAGCTTTCCTCACCAACTAAAGCTTTCCTCACCAGCTAAAGCTTTCCTCACCAGCTAAAGCTTTCCTCACCAACTAAAGCTTTCCTCACCAGCTAAAGCTTTCCTCACCAGCTAAAGCTTTCCTCACCAGCTAAAGCTTTCCTCACCAGCTAAAGCTTTCCTCACCAACTAAAGCTTTCCTCACCAGCTAAAGCTTTCCTCACCAGCTAAAGCTTTCCTCACCAGCTAAAGCTTTCCTCACCAGCTAAAGCTTTCCTCACCAGCTAAAGCTTTCCTCACCACAGATCTGGATGAAATAAAAGCTTTCCTCACCAGCTAAAACTTTCCTCACCAGCTCCGTTAAATATTTTGTTACCAGCGTAAAAAACAATTTTTGGTCTGACCGACGAGGTTGAGAATTTAGAGAGGAACACAACACAAAGAGAGTTAGAAGGTGAGGGGGGAGGGGTGAGGGAGGAGGGAGAGGTGAGGGGGAGGGAGAGGTGAGGGGGGAGGTGAGGGGGGGAGGGAGAGGTGAGGGGGAGGGAGAGGTGAGGGGGGAGGGAGAGGTGAGGGGGAGGGAGAGGTGAAGGGGGAGGGAGAGGTGAAGGGGGAGGTGAGGGGGGAGGGAGAGGTGAGGGGGAGGGAGAGGTGAAGGGGGGAGGTGAGGGGGGAGGGAGAGGTGAGGGGGAGGGAGAGGTGAGGGGGGAGGGAGAAGTGAGGGGGGAGGGAGAGGTGAGGGAGAGATTGAAATGTAGGTAATGTAGAGAGAGAGAGAGAGAGAGAGAGAGAGAGAGAGAGAGAGAGAGAGAGAGAGAGAGAGAGAGAGAGAGACTAGCCTGGTGCCCTCTGTAGACTCCCAAGGTTCACTCTCCCACGACACGCCATTTGTCTCTGGTCCTTGGTTGAGTCTTAACAAGGGCTCGGGCCAATACAGTGCTATGCTGCTGCTTCTGGTGGTGAGCAATCAAGCCTTTAACACTATCTTAAAATTCCCCTTTATTCCTTCACTTCCTCCTTCCTTCTTTCAGCGTCAACTCTTCCTTACCTCCCTCTCTCTCTTTCCTTCTTTGTCATAGCCTCCTCCTCCTTCCTTCTTTATCCACTATCGCATCCTCCCTCATTTCTTTCCACTTTCATTTATCTGTTCATTCTCCCTCCCTCCCTCCCTCCCTCCCTCCCCATCCTTCCCTCCCTCCCTCTGTCCCTCCCTCCCTCCCCTTCCCTCCCTCCCTCCCTCCCTCCCTCCCTCCCAACAACCTGACGCTCAACAGAACCAAATTATCGCCTGATGGCAAAACGAAAATTGTTTACTAGTTGAAATTTGCACGAGAGAGAGAGAGAGAGAGAGAGAGAGAGAGAGAGAGAGAGAGAGAGAGAGAGAGAGTATTTGACATTCTCTTTCACTCACTCTTTCTCTTTTCAATCTTTCCTTTCCCTCCCTCCATCCCTCCCTCCCACCCTTCCTTTAAACCGCTTAATGCCTGTGATGTGAGCAGTGAAACTCTCTCTCTCTCTCTCTCTCTCTCTCTCTCTCTCTCTCTCTCTCTCTGGGTCTCGTGTGTCGAATTATCAGAAAACATCACAAAATCGGTCTCTTCCAGTAAGCATCTGGCCCGGATTTAACTAACTCATCCTAAAGCGACAGACGTAATGACAGGCAGACATACAGGCAGACATACGTAAACACAAACAACAAATGACCCAATACACACAGGTCTAGTGAGGCTGAATGCAAACTATAAACAATAAGGATTCAAACAAACTGGAAACTAAGTCTTTAAATCCGGTACAGAGGGAAACAAAAAAACCGGCATTGCACTCGACTCACTTTCTTTCCCCCAATGGTATAGTTAGGTACCCATTCACAGCTGGGTCGACTGGAGGTGCCCTAGAAATCGACCCCCATATCATAAAAGGTTGAGTGCTATTTCCACTCAGCCACTCGATGGATTATTACACATTATAAAAAAAAAAAATTATTGGACGGTGAAAATACGTGACTGGTGAAACTAACAAAGAGATGGGAAATAGATAATAGCTGAGGATACAATAAGTGGTGAAAATAACAGTGGATAATGAAAATTAAGAAAAAACACATATAAAGGAAAATAAACTGAAACCAACAATAAACAGAGGAAATAAACTAAAAATAGCACTTTAAAGGAGAATAAACTATAAAAATACTCTACAGGGAAAATAACCAAGTGATGAAAAATATTCCTAAAAAAAATTGAAAAGTAAAAAAAAAAAAAAATATTCGCCTCTAATATTTATAAAAACTTAAAAAAACAAAACATCAACGCTAAAACCCCAAAGCTAAAATAACATACAATACTGAGAGGCAGAAAAACCCCCCCACAATTTTAATTAGTAAACTGTGAAGCAATACATTATTCCATTAGTAATTGGTTAAAAAATACGTCTTTTCTTTTTACTAACGAACGCGTGGGGTTGAAATAAATATCTATCCGGTGGTAATATTAATCATTTGTTTTACCGTTATTCCATTTTCTGTCTGAGTGATCGTTTGTTTATTGGCTATCGTTAATTATTTACAAATGTCTATCGTTACTATTTGGAAGTGATAATACAGGTGTGGATACAAAGACAGGTACGGATATAAGTACAGGTGACCAGATACAGGTACACATTCAGGTACACATACACAGGTAATTATACATAATGGAGACTAACAAACCCTAACACCTGTCCAATTTACGTTAAACTATCCTTAATGATGAACGCAACACCTTTAATTAACTCCCTAAGAACCTTCACAACTTCCCTCAATCACTTACATAACATCGCAATCACCGTATCAATAACACATCACTTAAAACATTCATACGTAATTCTATCAGTAATTCCCTATGTAAACATTCACCAAATCAATAACAACATTCGTATATAAACATAAATTAAACATCACATTACCTTAATATAGTTGGGATTAACAACAGTTGTCTAGGAGCTCTTACACACACACACACACACACACACTCTGTCAACGTCTAAAGTTTATGTACACCAGACAGCTAGCTACCTGAGGATCACTAGGCCAATCAGGTCACGGAGAGAGCACAAACTACACCCCAACGGGCTTGTTTCCCTGGTTAGATTAGGTTAGGCTGTGCTTCAGTTGGGATAGGTTAGGTTCTGAGTGCAGCCGAGTCTCTGGTGTGTGTAAACAAAATTCTCACGACTCAGTAAATGGCAAGATGGAAGGCTGTAACACACCATCCTAGTTCGCCTTTCTCGTCTTCCTCCTCCTCCTTGTCTTCGTCTTCCTCCTCCTCCTACTCCTCCTTCTTCTTCCCCGTCTTCCTCCTCCTCCTCACCCGGGTGCAACTTTTCCCATCGGTCACACCTGTGGCCTAGAACATCGACTCTCACTCTCGTAAAATACGATACGTTACAAGGCCCTTCCTCCCTCCCTCTCTTACTCCTTTCCTCCCTCCTTCTTCCTTCCCTCTCCTTCCTCTCTTATTCCCTTCCGCCCTCTTTCCCTTACTCCCACTCTTCTCTCTCTTACTCACGCTTCTTTCCCACTCTCCCTCCCTCCCAGTTCTCCCCTTCTCCCGCCTTCCCTCCCTTCCTCCCACTTCTCCCTCCTTCACCTTCCTCCTTCCGTCTCATTCCCACTCAATCGATCTTTCTTAATCCCATTCCCTCCGCCCATTCGTCCTCTTAAATCCCACTCATTCTGAGCCCTCCCTCCTCCCTCTCACTCATTCATCCTCTCCCTACGCTTCAATCCCACTCACTACGCCCCTCTCTCCCTTCCTCCCTCCTTCAAGCATAATCCCACTCATCTAACTCTACTTCTACCTTTCAATCCCACTCACACTTTCCCCAACCCACTCCCAATCCTCCGTGATCCTCGACCCACAATACCGCATGTGACGCCACACTAAGCAGCACATGCAGGTCATCTACACATCTGAGATGACACCACTAACTCACCGGGCTTTTACCTGGCTTCTGTGTTGTCATGGTAACCAAATGAAAACAACACGGCCCTGCCCACAGTCTTGAAGGATTATTGGACAATTTTCCCCCGTAAATTGAAATCGTGTGTATGTGTGTGTATATAATAATAATAATAATAATAATTAACGGTTTATTGAAAGAGCTTGGCAGCCAGAAGGCTGAAAATATACAGTTACATATTTGGGGAATGGGTTACGAATTACAAATAATATACAAGTAACATAAGTGACACAAATAAGACATATAATAACTTAGATGGGGAAAAGCTCAAACTACAGTTCATTTCAACATAGTGACAGTGTTACAGTATTACAAGTTATTGATAATTTTTACAATGGTTGGGACTGGGCTGTTCTTATAGCGATCAGTTCGTGCACGTATGGGCTGGATGCGGTTGTGGTGTCGAACAGCAATTCTCGGACAAGGGACCTCGGGTGGTAGTAGGAGCCGGTGTCGGGGATGGTGTAGAAGCTTCTTACCAAATTTGCAGATGAGGTCGTGGTGATGGTCAGTGAGAGTCGAAAGGTTCAGTGTGTTGAGCGCTTCTTGATGTGTGGAGTAGGAGGGGGAGAGAATAATCTTGCATGCCCTCTTTTGCACTTTTTCTAGGTGTTTACGTTGTGTGGCATTTAGGGAGGAAGACCAGGTGGGGGAGGCATAGGTGAGCTTGGGAAGTATGAATGTTGTGTAAACACTGAGGAGCTCGTGTGCAGGAACTCCGAGGGACTTGAGTCGGCGGAGGAGGTGGAGACGGAAACTGGAGGATTTGACAACTTCATTGACGTGTGGTTTCCAATTTAGTTTGTTGTCTATGGTGACGCCGAGGAGCTTCGTGGAATCTACAACCTGGAGTGTGTTCGGATGTGTGTGTGTGCGTGTGTGTGTGCGTGACTATGTGTGCACGAGTCATGAAAAATCGAATACCGTGTAAATCTCTCAGTGGAAACATAATTTAGGCGTGAAAACCAAAGCAAAGCCAACATGAAAATCGCAGGAATTCGCGTGTTAAGTCTTTTGCAGCGTTGAGAATCATGTGTGAGAATTCGCTTGTTATTAGTGAGGCGTCTCGTGAACACGCTTGGTCCGCTCGTTCACCTAATTTTGAGGTAGGCAAAAGTTTTCTCCCTGCCACACTAGAGCAAGTATAAAGATCAATACTCATCATCATCATCAGCAGTGTGACTGTCGAAAAGAATAATTAAAAAGAGAGGTGAGGACAGGTGTAACGGAGAGATCAAAGTACACCTGTGAGTATTACATCTGAGGTCAACCCAGTTCCCAGCGGCCGTCAGGTGTTCAATGTAAACAAAGTGAGACGGGCGTGTGAGGAGGGCGGGTTCTAGCTCAGGGGCGCGGGGCCAGACAGACGGGGCGGGCGGGTGAGTGGGTGAGTGGGGAAACTGGTGTAAATATTTGATGCCCCCAGCGTCCCGAGCGAGGCCTTCCTACACCTCCTCTGACCCATCTGGCCTCGGTATCACCATGAAAACCTTCAAAGGATCCGTGTAAACTCCTACGTATTTACTTCTTAGATGTGTTTGGGTGTACAAGTGTTTTATAGCGCAAAGTGTGTGTGTGTGTGTGTGTGTGTGTGTAAAGGAGGAGGAAGAGGAGGCATAGGGAAAAACATGAAGGAACGAGAGAGACGAGTGAAAAGGAAATGGAGAAAGGAAAGAGTGAAGAAGGATGAGAAGGAATGAGGAGAAGCAGGAGGAGGAGGAATGAGAAGAAGAAGGAGGAGGAAGAGAACAAACAGACGAGGGCGCTACACTGAACAAACACCATAAAACACCATAAATTCCCGCCATTACTCAAACGTAAACAGAAAATAGCTGATCGACCTGTGTTCCGGGGATAAAACCATTCAACATGCGATGAGAAGGAGGGTAAAAGGAGGGAAATACATGGAAAAGGAAAGGAAGAGTGATGGGAAAGAGGGAAAGAACTGAAAGAAAGAATAAATGTAAGAAGAAATGAAAATAACGGAATGTAAACAAAAAAACAGCTGATCTCACTCCCAGCTGAAATACATTACCAGATCAATTACCAACTTCTCAATTATTTCTTTCCAATACAGAATAAATTACGGATTAAATCACCCCCCACCCCCGCCGCCCACACAAAGAATAACCGGTTGAATGTGGGTTCATTTTACGGTTCTCGTCGCCGGTTCGGTAATTTTTATAGCTGGTTCAGGAAATTTGATGGTTGATATTTTGCTGTTGACGTCACTACCACGATTCGTAAGGTCAGGTGATTTATGGATAACTACCCAATTAAACCACGCAGTTAAATATCTGTCTCTTTATCTCAATTACCTTCTAATAGACAGGGTTTATTTATACACTAACTCGAACCAATAACATCAAAGGGATAAATTATTCGCGAAAAGTTGTACAGAGCGTTGATTGGCCAAGAGTGATAATCTGCGGGTAGTTAGAAAATCGATTAATTGGCAAAGTTAACAACCTCATTTGAGTACAGCGAATGACCTATTACGGTAGTTTGCGAACAATTTGGTGTCCAGGTTCTGAAATGGAATTGGCAACCCCGGGGAGAGAGGGAGGGAGGGAAAAAGAGAGGACACAGGAAGGGAGGGAGAGGTAAGGGAAGGGAACTGAGGGAAAGGAGATGAAGGGAGGGAGGGAAGATGGGTGGGGGAGGCAAATTTGGCAGTGTGCTGGAGGGACATGACTTATACAGGTCTCTAACAGGTATCCATTGATTGAACGATGGCATTTGATTGGCTGATTCCCTAACCAATGAGAAGCGAGCGGCAATCAAAACAACACGAGTGCACGAAAGCGAAAAAAATAATAATGAAAGATAAAAGCAAATTGCGCCTTATTTCAACCACTAATTATAATTTTTCCTCTCTCTCTCTCTCTCTCTCTCTCTCTCTCTCTCTCTTGCGCCATGTTTTTTACTCCCACCTGCCTCTCAATGGGCAGCTAATCAACCAATCATATGCTAGTTCATACAAGATCCGGCTTACACACACACACACACACACACACGATGAACCTCGAGGGTGGGCACGTCATCAAAACTTAACAGCTTATTTAGTAAGTTAGTGGTGAGGCAGAGAGAGAGAGAGAGAGAGAGAGAGAGAGAGAGAGAGAGAGAGAGAGAGAGAGAGAGAGAGAGAGAGAGAGTATGACAGAGACAGAGCTGAGCATGAGAGGATTCACCCAGCGGCTGGTCGTCAGTAGGAGGACATAAACCATCAGCTGCTGGACATAGCGGTCTCCTATGTCTCCTAGTCTCCCATCATGTCCCCCCCCCAGTATCCTCCCCCCACATCCTCCTCCCCATCTCGTTTATCCTCCGCTCCGGGATTTGGGGGATTTCTGGACACCGCAGCGATGTAAGGGATTGAAGGCTTTTTTTAGGGGGTGGCGTCTTGTAAGGGATTTAATGACGTATTGTGAGGGATTTAATAGCATCTTGCAGGGGATTTAATGGCAGAGTTCAGGCAAGACTTCACTCACTTGTCTTATCTTTCCTCAAGCCATTTATGATTCCTGGTATGTCAAATAAGTTACCACTCCTAATGGGCTCTCACTCCTAATGGGCTCCCACTCCTAATGGGCCCCCACTCCTAATGGTCCCCCATTCCAAATGGGCCCCACTCTTAATGGACCCCCACTCCTAATGGGCTCCCACTCCTAATGGGCCCCCCACTCTTAATGGGCCTCACTCCTAATGGGCCCCCACTCCTAATGGGCCCCACTCCTACTGGTATAGTCGGGCCTGTGAGAAAAGACTGGAGAAGCACTGGACAAGATATCATGTTCGAGTACAGTGTTGTGAAAATATATAGCATAGACACTGTACCTGGTGATGGTGAAGTGGTGAGGGTGGTGTAGTAGTGGTGGTGCAGTGGTGAGGGTGGTGTAGTAGTGGTGGTGTAGTGGTGAGGGTGGTGTAGTAGTGGTGGTGTAGTGGTGAGGGTGGTGTAGTAGTGGTGGTGTAGTAGTGGTGGTAATGGGGGTATAGTGGTGATGGTGTAATGGGCGGTAGTGTAGTATAGTGGATGACAGTAGTGGTGGTGGTGGTGGTGGTAGAGTGGGTACGGTGTTGTGTTGGTAACCTGGAGGTCCAAGGATCGATACCCGCGCTGATGGAAGAGCGAGTGATTGACATTTGGTTTGGACTGGCGGCGGTGATACTACCATAAAGCTGTCTCTACCACCACCACTACTAACACTACATCACTATAACACCACCACTATAACACCACCACCAACACCAGCAGTACCCCCAACAATACCACCACCACCACCACTATTTTTCAACCCCTTTCCTTCAATCCTCCCTTTCATTTTTGTTTTCTCTTTCGGTTTATTTCCTTCTTCTTCTTCTTCCTGCTCTTCCTCTCCTTACTGCCAACAATTACATTATAATAAATCATCAGCCTCCATGGACCAGTCTCTCTCTCTCTCTCTCTCTCTCTCTCTCTCTCTCTCTCTCTCTCTCTCTCAAGAAATATGAACCCCTGAAGAAAGTAATATTGGGAGTTCTTTGCCATCTGAATAAGTGGATCACCTTATATTCTGATCGATTCAGGACCTAAAGTCAGGCTCTATTTGCGGCCCACGTCGGGTTTGTTTCGGGTACACGTTGGGTTTGTTTTGGGGTTGGGGTCGGGTTTGTTTCTTTGGGTTTTGGTCGGGTTTCGTTAAGGTACTCATTGGGTTAGGTATGAGGGGGTCACAAATCGGGTATTATTCGGGGACCAGTTTGGGTTTGGATCAGGGTTCGAGTTAGGTTTATTTCGGGACTAAAGGTCGGGTCACGGTCGGGTTAGGTTCAGGGAATACACATTTGGTTTGTTTCCTGGACAGTCCAGATTTAGCTCGGAAGGCTCAAGTCGGATTTAGTTCCAGGACACAACGGATTTAGCTCTCGGGGACAGTCCAGATTTAGCCATGAAAACCAAATCAGATTTTGTCGGATTCATGACGGATTTCCAAGTCGGATTCAACACGGATTTCCAAGTCAGATTTACCTTTATGACCAAGTCAGATTTACTTCTATATCCAAGTCAGATTTACCTCATTGCCCAAGTCAGATTTAGCTCTAAACCCAAAGCGGATTCATTACGGATTCCATGTCAGATTCAACACGGATTTCAAGGCGGATTTTCCTCAGGGTGTGTTTCGGCTGCCCACACCTGTGAATAGACAGGTAACTAATTAAGACTCAAGGAGAAGTGAGGCTTTAAACTGGTGGCTGGAGGCTCGACTTGCTACTGGCGGCTCTGTAATTCTAAGGCTCTAATTCTAAGGCTCTATAATTCTAAGGCTCTAAGGCTCTAAAATTCTAAGCAATATCACATTAAACTTTTGAGAGAGAGAGAGAGAGAGAGAGAGAGAGAGAGAGAGAGAACTAAGATGTGAGTGAGGTTCTGTTCAAATATTCCTCTCACTCAGTATCGATCAATGAATCAAACATGATTCCTACTGCTCACTGCTTCATTCCATTACTGCTCACTGCTTCATTCCATTACTGCTTCCTGCTTCATTCCATTACTGCTTCCTGCTTCATTCCATTACTCTCACTGCTTCAAATCTACTATTCTAACCTTTGCTTTAAATCCCTAACAAAATCCAACAAAATCATGCCAATAATAGTAACAAAACAATACCCAGAGCTATGATTTCTTACACCATTGAGTTTAATGTTTGACAATCGATCCAACACACCTTAACGCCATTTAGTATACAAGTGCCCAGGTTATTTATATAATTTAAGGCGTTTAGATTAGTAGATATTGTCCTAACCTAGCCTAACCTAGCCTAACCTAATCTAGCCTAACCTAATCTAGCCTAACCTAGCCCAACCTAACCTAACCTAACCTAACCTAACCTAACCTAGCCCAGCCCAGCCCAACCTAGCCCAGCCCAACCTAGCCTAAACCTAACCTATATATAGAAGACAATTACAACATCTTTATAAACAAGAGGATTTAAAACTAGTGAAGATATTGGAGTGAAAGTTCTTTGATGTTGAGACTTGGGGTAAGATAGTGAAGTAGAGTTTTTTAACTGGTGGGAAACGTGATGAAGACTTTCTAATGATCGTCGTGGGGTTGAGAAAGTGATGAGGACTTTCTAACTTTCTAATTTGTTGTTTTTATTATGAAAGATTATTATGGGGATTTGTTTTTGTTATGTTAGTTTGAAGGTAAAATAACGTGAGAGAGAGAGAGAGAGAGAGAGAGAGAGAGAGAGAGACCACACACACACACACACACACACAAACACACACACACACACACACACACACACACACACACACACACCCACCTCCCCCTGAAAACTGTGCTGCAGGTAATTGCCACAAGGATCACCTGGGACACTTCACACACCCTTAATGCACAACACACACGCACTGCCACACTACTGATGCCTTGTACTAATCTTTCACCAACACTCCTTAATTACTGTGGGGTGTAATCAATGACCTAATCTAACCTAATGTTACCAAACCTAATTTAACCTAAACCAACGTATCCTAACCTAACGTAACCTAACCCTATCCTAACCTAATCCAACCCAACATAACCTTAATTATTGTGGCGAGTATTCAGTGACGAAATCGTGTTAGATTCATGTGTATAATTGTCTAGATAACTAATGACCTTTGACCCCTTCCCTTCCACCCTGTCCTCTCCCCCCTTCCCACCACCCCCTTCTCCCCCTCTCACCCCAATTCCCTACCCCCCCCTTTCTCTTACCTGGTAGCGTGATACTACACCTGTAATTACCTATAGTACCCGGACCTAGGTAAACCCACTGACTCAGGTACTCTTCAGATAAACTCATTTAATTTTCCAGGTATATTTCAGGTATAATCGACGTGAACCCAAAGTAGACTCAAGAAATACCCAGGTAAAGTCTTAAAACAAAGTATACATATAAATACAGGTACAGAAATACACATCAGCATATACAGGTATACATACATAAATAATTATATATACTGTATAGATATGTAAATTCATACATACATACCACCATAACGTAATTACATACCTAGATAAAAAAATCAAAAACATACATACACATATACACACATTTACAGTACATATAAAGTATTAAATGCCAATATATATAGATTCAGTATATACATATATCTCAAACTTATATAATACCCACATATACACAATACATATATTGCACAAAAATCATTTAATATGAGGATTTTTTATAAACCTCTAAATTCATTAAATATTTTCAAACCAACATAATAATAATATAAAACTAAATAAATGTCGTTCTCAGATATTTAATTAAAATACCAGTTTAGATTTTGTTTTTTTTTGGGGGGGGGGAGGGGGGAAGGGGAGGTTGTGGGAGGGAGAGGAGGGGAAAGAAGGTGGTGGTTGGTTGGGGGGAAGAGGTATTGGGAGGGGGGAAGAGGTGTTGGGAGGGGGAAGGTGGTGGGTGGTTGGGGGGGAGGAGTAGGTGGTGGGAGGGGGAGGAACTAGGATAGGGAGGAAATATGAGGGGGGAGACTAGGAGGGGGAGGAACTAGAAGGGTGAGGGGCTAGGAGGGGAGGAGGGGGAGGGGCTAGGAGGGGAGGAGGGGGAGGGGCTAGGAGGGGAGGAGGGGGAGGTGCTAGGAAGAGGGGAGGGCAATCATCCGTCTATTTAATTACTAACAATGTGATTAAGAGTTAATTATCCACCAGGTAATGTACACATATACATATCTACACACACAAAAGTATACATAGAAGCACAAGTCTAAATACATATCTGAGTATACATAACACATAAACATACACACACTAATACATGTAGATAATCACCCCCCCCCCCCACTTGACGCCTATCAACAGTAATTAACAAGCTGCCGGCCACACTACCATCCATTACTACCACAACTACCACCAATAACACCACCTGAATCACCATCATCACCTCCACCACAATCATCACCATCATCACCATCATCACCTCCACCACCATCATCACCTCCACCACCATCACCACCTCCATCACCATCACCTCCACCACTACCACCACCGCCACTACTCATTTAATCAATACCATACTACACCTCAACACACGCTTACACACACGCGCACGCACACACAAACACACACATTCACAAGCGCGCGCACGTACACACACACACACAGAGCTACTCACGTTCCACCTCTTACTACTACTACTACTACTACTACTACTACTACTAAATAAAGTGGTGAGTCTCCTAGATATGTTCCCAGTGTGACGTGATCTCTCTCTCTCTCTCTCTCTACCTTTACTCTATTCACCTTCAAACAATCTACCTTAATTGACCCAGCCTCCAGATTTTAACCCAGCCTCCAGATTTTGACCCAGCCTTCAGATTTTGACCCACCAAAACATGATTCCTCTATTGATTTTACCGGCGAAAATATACTTCATTCTGGATTTTTACTTCTACGCGCCTATAAATTCTCCTTCAGATTTTCCAGTCAGATTTTACGCGCGAAAACTTACTCTCCCGAAGATTTCACGCACTAATAGACAATTCTTGCGAGAAATTGCCCACGAAAACAAGCGTCTCTTTAAACTGAAGGCATAGAGACGTGTTTACCGTAGAGTTTTATCGCGGAAATACAGTTCTTTCCAGATTTCCCTCACCAATGTTTCTGTTTAGTCAATAGTCCCATCATTCTCAAGTTAAACCATCATCTCAAGAAGTTAAACCATCATCCTCAAGTTAAACCATCACCCTCAAGTTAAACCATCATCTCAAGAAGTTAAACCATCATCCTCAAGAAGTTAAACCATCATCTCAAGAAGTTAAACCATCATCCTCAAGAAGTTAAACCATCATCCTCAAGAAGTTAAACCATCATCCTCAAGTTAAACCATCATCCTCAGGTTAAACCATCATCCTCAAGAAGTTAAACCATCATCCTCAAGTTAAACCATCATCCTCAAGAAGTTAAACCATCATCCTCAAGTTAAACCATCATCCTCATGTTAAACAATCATCCTCAAGAAGTTAAACCATCATCCTCAAGTTAAACAATCATCCTCAAGAAGTTAAACCATCATCCTCAAGTTAAACCACCATCCTCAAGAAGTTAAACCATCATCCTCAAAGAGCTTAAATAAACCCACAGCTGAACACAATAAAACAACCATCAACAACAAATTTAAAAAAACAGGTAAATTATTTAATAAACCAAATAATTTTTACCTTCATTTTTTAATACGATTTTTTCTATAAATTTTAAAAACACAATATTTTTTTTTTTTTGTGTGTGTGTGTATGATGAACGAGGTCTGTGTATTACATTAATCTGGGCGTCAAGTCTGTGTATGTATAAGTATTTTGCAGTTTGTTCTGTATATTAATAACTAGATATTGTTATGAATCTCAACAGCAACTTTTATAATGAATTGGGGTAAAATACCTTCACCTAACCTGACCTAACCCAATTATTTTCCTAACTACCAATGATCCCCTTCACTCCCACCACCTACGCCCACCCTCACGTTATCCACGCCCACCACCCACGCCCACAAAGAGCCGATCGACTATGCATGACCGATACATTTCAGTAGTTCCCAGGGGAGTAGAGACGCTGGGCCTGTGTACATCTTCTTTAATCTCTGTCGGGGAAGGCTGCTGTGTGTGTGTGTGTGTGTACTCTGTAGGAAGACCATGCGTATATATATATGTACGAGAAGCGCGCCTGTGTGCCTATACTGTAAACACTATGTACGGCCCAACTAGTATGTATGTATGTATGTATGTATGTATGTATTCGTCGCCATATGAAAGCTTCCTGATGACTCATAGAGACTCGACAGCCAACCAATCAGTGAGAGAAGGACTGGGTGTTTACCTCCCTGTTTTTACCACCATAACATGACGGGATGTACAGGGCCGCCCACATATCTACGGTCCGGCTGGCAGATGTAAACAACACGAGAACACTCTAAAACGGACTCTACTGCCCCCGAAGCTGCACTCTAAAACGCACTCTACTCCCCCTAGCTGGCGACCATCATGCAACCCTGGTTTATAGATCACGCTGTCCCTGACCTCTGACCTTTCATCCAAAAAAAAAAATCCTCTCGGCGTCCAGCTGTGTGCCAGAGATGACCTCACTCACATCGACTTTGACCTTTGAACCATATACGCACACAGGCTACAGGTGTTGATCTTTATACCAGTCACGTCTCACACCGGTTAAAGACGGTGACCTTTGACCTTAGAGACGGTGAACCTATGACCTTAAGAGACGGTGACCTTTGACCTTTTAGACGGTGACCTTTGACCTTTTAGACGGTGAACTTTGACCTCTAACAATGTTCAGTCTATGTGTTCAAATTGACCTCAGTTACCTCATCCCTGACCTCTAAACTTCACAAACATGCTGATTGGAGTCTGTCGGTGTCAATGTCTACACCAGAGTGAGAGAATCATCCAATCACTGGTTTACACACACACACACACACACACACACACACACACCAGATAACCTAAACTGGCACCACGAGAGGCCAGCCGAGGGATAGTTTATTGGACAAATGCCAAGGATGACCTCAATTAAGTAATTTTTTGACCTTTGACCTTTCTTATGTAACCAAGCGTGGAGGGGTTGTACCATCATCAATATTTACCTCAGGTTAGTTAGTTATTAAGTCATTCTTATGGTAGTTTCTAATTAACTGTGATGGACTTACCTGGAACTAATAATCACATTTTTCTTAATTATATTGTCTTATAATTAACACAGTTTGACTAATTACATTGATATTTCATTAATTTGTTGTAATAATCTCCAATTTACTTCATTAATTTGATCTCATCAACTGACTTTAATTAATAGCCCCGTGTTTCTTAATGACTTCAACTAGCAATACAATACAACAATCTATCGCCAGTCTGACTCACTAATGACACTTCCTTGTATTCTCCGTCATGGTGCAGGTGAGAAAGTACCTCGACACTACCCTTGCTACTCAGTAATGGCAGCAAGAGGAAGCTGTAACACCTACCATTAAACAGTATACATTCTAATATCACCTTTATGTCATGCTCTTAAACGAGGGAGATCAATAGTTATGTGCCAGAGGCCATGTTCAGGTGATATCATTTTACCTGGTGTTATGTACAGGTAATGAGCAAAGGGGAAAACCCATAATAGTTCGTATCAAATTCGGGTGAGGTGAGGTGAGGTGAGGTTATGTTGACTTTACCTGAGGCCTCCCCTACTTCCACCTGACACCTGAGAAATATCACTGGCACAGGTACACACACATACGACGTCACCTGACCCTAATTATTCAGGTGATAATATATTGTCAAGAACTACCCTTTGTCCTCTTGATAATTGGCTGTTGTTGTAATTTATTCTCGTAATATATTTTGATCTGGTACTTAGTCTATTCCTGTACACTTAAAGGTAGTGAAGATGGTGGTGGTGGTGGTGGTAGTGGAGGAGGAGGAAGAAGAGGAAGAAATGAAGAGGAGGAGGAGGAAGAAGAAGAAGAAGAGGAGGAAGGGGGTTGGTAAAATTCATAATACGTACAGTAAGTCTT
Source organism: Homarus gammarus (assembly GCA_958450375.1). Lineage (NCBI taxonomy): Eukaryota > Metazoa > Arthropoda > Malacostraca > Decapoda > Nephropidae > Homarus > Homarus gammarus. The sequence continues at coordinate 876,104 of CAUDMG010000489.1, read as the reverse complement.
ACGAGTCTGTATACATAAGAACATAAGAACTTAAGAATGGAGGAAACTGCAGCGGGCCGATTGGCCCAGACTGGGTAGTCCCGTTTACACCCAACCCCTATTGCTCATATAAGCATCCAACCTATGTTTGAAGCTATTCAGCGTATTCTAAAAATCAAACTAAATTATTATGAAAACCTAACCTAACCTCACCTAACAAGACTCACTTTTTTTTGTGTGTTCAACTTGGGCTCCAAGAATTACTTTCGCCAGGGCGGGAAGAGCCACAGGGACCAACACTAATAATGGAGGTGACGGGAAATAAGCCAATTAACCTGTCCCTCTTACGTCAGGCGCAAGTACTCGAGCACGCTGAGTAGAGAGGCCCTTTTGTTATCTGTGAGAGAGAGAGAGAGAGAGAGAGAGAGAGAGAGAGGTTAAGATGGGTTAAATCGTATGGGAGGACAAAAGTCATTAGAGACAGATAAAGGAGGTGAATAGAAAATTAAACGATAAAGTAGAGACATAAGGCAATGCCGGAGAGAGAACAGATAGAGAAGATAAGTGAGGGAGAGGCGTGAAGAACTAGAAATGAGGGGAAAGGGGAGAAATGTCGAGAGAAGAGACAGACAGGTGAGGGGAAGGTGTGGTGAAGGATGGGAAAGGTGAGAGGCGTTGACTGGAGGAGGAGGAGGGCTGGGAGAGGTCGATGGGGAAGAGGAGGAAAGGTAAAGGGCGGGTCGGTAAGAGGAGAAGGGAGGGGGGAGAGAAGAGTAGAGAAGGAGGGGGGGGGGGAGTAGGAGGATGAGGGAAAAGGATAAAGAAAGGAATCACTGGAAGAGAAAAGAAAGGAGAGAGGTAAGTGAAGGAGGAGAGGGGAAAGGGAGAGAAAAGGGTCACTGAATGAGGGGCAGCACAAGGAGGAGGAGGAGGAGAGGAGAGAGAGTCATAAAGGTGGAGGCAGGGCAGGTAGGTTGACTCAGCAGAAGCAACAGGGAGACGAATAGGTGCTCCAACGTGTCTTCTTTCCATACGTCTTAAGTTATTAGGGCTAAATATAGTAAAGAACCCCCTTCCCCCCCCCCCCCCTTCCTCCCTAACCCTAACCCCTCTCCTACCTTAATCACCCTCAGGTAGAAGCACCGTTAATGAGGCTAATGGTACAACAGGTAAGAGTCACGAAGTTATATTTCAGATAATTTTTTTTTCAGATATTTATATGGTAATTATTTCCTGGTTATTGTATGCTCTCTCTCTCTCTCTCTCTCTCTCTCTCTCTCTCATTACAGCGTGACCATGACTCACCATCCACATTACAAAACTTCCTGTACCCTCCTGTTCAAAACTGTACCAGCGTCACAAGACACACTACAGAGTCACTTACATAACACACTACAGAGCCACTTACATAACACACTACAGAACTCACTTACATAACACACTACAGAACTCACTTACATAACACACTACAGAACTCACTTACATAACACACCAACATCTCAGCGACTCTTCCTAGCAGTTCAGAGCCACAGGTGTGTCATGGGGCTTATGTTCGTACCTGTACCTGAGGAATTTGATTAATTACGGTGAATTTACCTGGTGGAACTTTAGATTGTAAGTACTCATTTATTTCTATCTTGTTACTCGTTTTAAATATTCTTAAAATTCGAAAATGTTTGGTATTATTCTGAATTATAATCGTTGTAAAGGTTAAAGGTTTTCATTTTGTTTGGGGATACTGGCAGTGTGAGCGAGTCTCTTGTTATGAATATATTGTTTTAGAGATACAAGAATATTTTAGGGTGGAAATTGTGTTTAATTCTGTTTTATTTGGTTTTTGGTAGATGTTTTGTTAGTAATGTTACGACGGTATTATTATTAGTAGTAGTAGTAGAAGAAGAAGTAGTAGTAGTAGTAGTAGTAGAAGAAGTAGTAGCAGTAGTAGTAGTAGTAGTAGTAGTAGTAGTATTGCTGTTATTTTTATAATCATTACAAAACTTCTCATCATCATAATCATCACCATACATCACCATAACCCCACCATCACCATAACACCACCACAACACCATCACACCACAACACCCTTACACCACACCATCACTACAACCCTACCATCATCACCATAACCCCACCATAACACCACATCACCATAACACCACCACAACACCATCACACCACAACACCCTTACACCACACCATCACTACAACCCTACCATCATCACCATAACCCCACCATAACACCACATCACCATAACACCACCACAACACCATCACACCACAACACCCTTACACCACCATAACACCACACCATCACTCCAACCCTATCATCATCACCATAACCCCACCATCACCATAACACCACCACCACAACACAATCACACCACAACACCCTTACACCACCATAACACCACACCATCACTACAACCCTATCATCATCACCATAACACCATTAACTCTCAACACTACCAATAACTAATCTCATCATACACCACTTGTCACGCCTCGTTAAAACAATGCATTAAAAAAAACCCATTCTCTCTGAACACTCAAAATGAAGGTCATATATCAGGTAACATTAAATAATATAGGAAATACCACAAGGGAGGACGATAGTATATGTTATAGGAATATATATGTATATTACACCTATTGCATGAATGTTATATATGAATGCTTGGAATAGAGTTGTGCAATTTTGTCCTTTTGCAATGCCGGTTAGGTTAGGTTAGGTTTGGTAACGTAAATCTGCAACGTATCTCTGTAACACATATTTCCGTAACACATCCAACACACAGCACTGTAACACGCGTAACACATACCTCCGGAACGATTATACCTCAGTAACACACTCTCGTCACACCTGTTCCATCACACCTGTCTCCGTCACACATACCTGTAATAAAGGAAGACAAGAGACTGTTACAAACTACCAATAATAATAATAATAATAATAATAATAATAATAATAATAATAATAATAATAAATAGTAAAACATAACAAAATACAAATGACAAAATCACAATTAATTATTACAAGAATTAGAGACATAGAAATCCCTCGGTTGCTTGTTCGCCTCGTAAGTAATTAGTCCCAAGTTCGATTCCCGACAGGAGTGTAGAGTAGTCCCTCGGCCCCCGTCGGTCTCTCAACCAATCATAAGACTCAATTATATACCACAATAGCGTGTCTTATATATAATTACTACCTCCCATGATACTGACGATTAATTAGGGTTAAATAATTACCACGGAAGGATTATATGCTGAGTCATTTTAAGCTCCCTGCATCGTCACCCCCCCCTCCCCTCACCCTGGGTCTCGTTAACTGGAGGCAAATTAGTAAACACCTTCGTTAACTTTTGTCTCTATTAGCGCTCGTTAGGTAATTATCACCATCCACGTCACCTTCTGTGAATACTAATTATGTGGGTCATTTTGGGTATTTTAATTACCTGCCTGAGAAATTAATTATATTCGTCTTGGACTCTGTGTGTGTGTGTGTGTGTGTGTGTGTGTGTGTGTGTGTGTGTGATTTGCTTTCTCTCACAACTAACTCTCATGTTGCAGGTGTTGAAGTTCAAAGGTCACAGGAAAGATCGAGTTATTATTTTGCAGAGGTCATAGGTCAGAGGTCACAAGGCTCTAATTTAGACATTTTTTCGGGGTTGATTGTTCTGATTTAGTGTAACTTTTGCAGCTGTTTACTCATCACAAACACAGTGTGAGACGGCCAGGCAGGTGAGCGTGTGAGACAGCCAGGCAGGTGAGCGTGTGAGACAGCCAGGCAGGTGAGCGTGTGAGACAGCCAGGCAGGTGAGCGTGTGAGACAGCCAGGCAGGTGAGCGTGTGAGACGGCCAGGCAGGTGAGCGTGTGAGACAGCCAGGCAGGTGAGCGTGTGAGACAGCCAGGCAGGTGAGCGTGTGAGACGGCCAGGCAGGTGAGCGTGTGAGACGGCCAGGCAGGTGAGCGTGTGAGACGGCCAGGCAGGTGAGCGTGTGAGACGGCCAGGCAGGTGAGCGTGTGAGACGGCCAGGCAGGTGAGCGTGTGAGACAGCCAGGCAGGTGAGCGTGTGAGACAGCCAGGCAGGTGAGCGTGTGAGACAGCCAGGCAGGTGAGCATGACTAACAATCGCCACTACACACCGCCATGCTCCACTTCCGGTGCCACTATAATCAACAGTTATATATTCCCCCGGCAGTACAAAGTGTGATATAGCAGTTAAGAAAATTACATCATTATCTACCATATACAATAACGTTATAAATATATCTGTTATTATCCTTGGCACTACACTATCCTTGGCACTACACTATCCTTGGCACTACACTATCCTTGGCACTACACTATCCTTGGCACTACACTATCCTTGGCACTACACTATCCTTGGCACTACACTATCCTTGGCACTACACTATCCTTGGTACTACACTATCCCTGGTACTACACTATCCTTGGCACTACACTATCCTTGGCACTACACTATCCTTGGCACTACACTATCCTTGGCACTACGATGGTGTTATATACATTACACCTTTACCTGGCACCGGTGACGTCACAACACTTATATTAATTAGTGGGGGAAAGGTAATTCTCAAGACAATTACCCGAAGGACTGACATTTCTCTTCACACACACACACACACACACACACACACACACACACACACACACACACACTGTACACTTATCAATAAACCTTCCCCTATGGGCCATACCTGTCACGAGAGACCAGACTATATCGTTATTATATCAGTGTTAAAACTCTATTATTTATGTTTAATTATAGGATCATATATAACAGCTCCCAATCACATTATTTATGGCTCGGTTCAACACAGGTACACAATACAATACTACCTGTCTATTGTTACTTTTAAACAAACTCTGTGGTAATGTTTCCCCGTTATTAATTGAGACCCTGAGCTAAAAATATACCCGGTGACTATTTTAAACGATTCGACGAGAAAAAATTCCTAACTAAAATCTAATTCAAAAAAAATCTAATTCTTGTCTTTATGTTGTATAATTAGAGGGAGTCATTCTTTCAGTGTTAAGTAGGGTAGTTTTCTGACTTACTTTGTGTTTGAGAAGAGTTTAATGTTATGGAATTATAGTTAATACGACTTTGGTTCTTTGATACACCCCGACCCACCCCTCTCTCCTCAACCCACCCCTCTCTTCAACCCACCCCTCTCCTCACCCCACCCCTCTCCTCTACCCACCCCTCTCTTCAACCTAGCCCCCCCTCCTCACCCCACCCTCACCCCGCTGGGCTAAGGAATTATATAAGACTGATACTAGACATCAAAGGGGTCGTGTGTGTGTGTGTGTGTGAGAGAGAGAGAGAGAGAGAGAGAGAGAGAGAGAGAGAGAGAGAGAGAGAGAGAGAGAGTGTGTGTGGTTACCCAATACCTGGCCAAGCAACAGGTGTGTGGCTACCTTACACCTGACCGGGTAGAGAGTGTGTGGCCACCCTACACCTGACTAAGCAACAGGTGTTTGGCCACCCTACACCTGGCCAGGCAGCAGGTGTATGAGGAGGAGGTGAAAGCCGTAGAGCTGTACACGAGGGTGAAGGCCTGTCATTCACCCCACCTATAGGGCTTCCCAGCTGGCCACACCCACATAGCTGGCCACACCCACACAGCTGGCCACACACACACACGCCGGCTGAACCACATGGCCACCAAAACCACACACCTGGCCGCACACACACACGCCGGACTGAACCACATGGCCACCCTGACCACACACCTGGCCACACACAAGCTATCCTTCTCACCAACCCTTCATAACTAATTTCTTTTCCCTACTTCACCTCTCCCCTCTTTATCCACAGCTTGCCTGGCTCTACCTTCTGTTAGCGTCCATTCTTGTTAATACACCTTTATCACTCTCTTCCTTCCTCCCTCCCTCTCCCTTCTTCAACCTAAATTACAACTGATTATCTATTCATCTTTTTCTTAGTATCAGTCCCTTCTATTCCCGTCTTTATTCAGTCCCCTTTTACCCACCTGTTCGCTAAGTTAAGTGTCTCTTAAGTACGCTTCTATCCATTTTATAAGTGTATTTGGTTAGGTATCGTTTACTTAGATTTTATTTATATCAAAGCTAAGGTATCAATGATGCGATGTTTATACTACCACACTTAAGTAACAGACAGACAGACAGACAGATAGACAGACAGACAGACAGATTAGACAGATAGTTCAAATTGACTAAACAGGTACAAGGTAACCAGTCAATACAAGTATACAAACAATATACATAGACAGTACAGGTATACAAACAATATACATAGACAGTACAGGTATACAAACAATATACATAGACAGTACAGGTATACAAACAATATACATAGACAGTACAGGTATACAAACAATATACATAGACAGTACAGGTATACAAACAATCATACATAGACAGTACAGGTATACAAACAATATACATAGACAGTACAGGTATACAAACAATCATACATAGACGGTACAGGTATACAAACAATCATACATAGACAGTACAGGTATACAAACAATCATACATAGACGGTACAGGTATACAAACAATCATACATAGACAGTACAGGTATACAAACAATATACATAGACAGTACAGGTATACAAACAATATACATAGACAGTACAGGTATACAAACAATCATACATAGACAGTACAGGTATACAAACAATCATACATAGACAGTACAGGTATACAAACAATCATACATAGACAGTACAGGTATACAAACAATCATACATAGACAGTACAGGTATACAAACAATCATACATAGACAGTACAGGTATACAAACAATGATCAATAATAACACCTATCTTATTTAACTTTCCTTGAATCATTTCTTCCATTTATTTTCTTTATTTTTATCTTCCCTATTCACCATTTACCTTCATTACAGTTCTATATGTATGTTTTCCCTTCACTTAGTTTCTCCCTTCGTTATTAAGCTGTTTCCCTCTTCTCTGCTTTCCTTAATTATTCTCTATGTATCTTGTTTCTTCCCCCTTTCTTTACTCTCACAATCTTCTGCCCTCATTCTTCCTCCTCTTCTTCTTCCCTTATTCCTCCTCACTCTCTGTTTCCTCACTTTAACTCTTTCTTCTCCTTCTTCTCCTCCTTCTTCTCCTCCTCCTTCTCTTCTTCCATAACTCCCTCTTCCCCCACTCCTCCTTCCTCTTCGCTCAATCTTCCTTACTTCCTCATCCCTCACCCCCTCTCCTTCACTCCTCCGCTTCCTCTCACCATGTAGGTACTGAAAATCGAACCGGGAATCGTTTCTTGTCTTCAGAATTTCCCATCAGTTGGAGTTCTCTTCATCGCCACTGCAGGAAGACGGTTGTCGAACATTCGCCTGACTTAACATCCATGAGCGTGTCATTGCCGGGAGAAAGGAAACGCCAGGCGCTTGTCGTTTGCTCGTACTGGCGGTGAAATACTACACTAATCTAAGTATTGTGTGTCACTGGCCGGTGTACTTACTCCACTCTGACCTACTTCCTCCTAGTTGGCAACGTCTGGCACTCACTGGCACTGTCGAGGATATATAGTCATTACTTGGCACTTTCTGGTTCTTAACTGGCATTTAAACTTCCATATAACCTAAAGTTAATTAACAACAAAATGTGGCACTTACTAGTATTCATTGGCATTGTCTGAAGCTCACGAGAATTTGTTGCCACTGTCTGACACTATCTCAAACATACTGGCACCCACTGGCACCATCTGGCACTACTTGACACTCACTGACACGCCCTGACAACCATCGGTTTGGAATTAACAGCGAGGTTCCTCTCCTTAACTGCAGGAGGCTGGTCCATCTGCCCCCGAGGGAGTCCCTACCACCAGCAGCTAACACCCCTTCGGACCCGCTCGGCATGTTAATTTCTGTCACTGGGGTGTGTCTATAGTCAACTGGTTTGTGTCTGTCTGTCTGTCTGTCTGCAAAAGTCTTCCAGAAGTTGGATGCTTAGATGGTGCTCGTCCGGTATAAAGTTTACTCTTCAGCTTCGCGAGTCCCCAAAGGCTCTGAGTCTGTCTGTCTGTCTGTCTGTCTCTGTCTGTCTTTCTATCTCTGTCTGTCTCTCTATCGAGGCTTTAATCAGAAATAGTCACCGACTCAAAGATGGTACTCGCCTGAATCAAACATTTTCTCTTCAACTCTGAGATCCCACAAAGGCAATCCATTACACCCGTCTCTACTTACTAACCTAACCTCCCCTCCCCTCTCCCCTCTCATCACTGGTGTCCCTCCCCAGCGGTGTAAAGCGATTACTGAATCACTCGACTCTCTCTGGAGACAACAGCGGCAGTAGCAACGACGACAATACTACCCAACCAATGACTACACGAGGTTCTCTACGACTAAAAGTCCCCTGTGAGTTTGTTTTTAATACACGACGACCCACACGACTATTTTATACGATTCCTTTACACATACGACCTTTCACTTGACCTCATATTCGGCCCATCATATGAGCCTCAATATACCACCATACACACACGACCTACAAACACCAAACTGGTCTAAATCCTCCACCAAATCTCTATTAACTTCTGGGCCCGTCACTATAGGCTGAAGGAAGGCAGCATTAGCACCTTAGTCTGCCTTACATAAGCGTCTTCACCAACCCAAAGAGGCACCTGACGAGTTATCCCAACCTAACCTAACCTAACCTTTGAGAGATACTTTGAGATGAGATTATGCTCTCTCTCTCTCTCTCTCTCTCTCTCTCTCTCTCTCTCTCTCTCTCTCTCTACTAATATGTAATAACTGTGGTTTCAAGGAGGATGGAATATTAATGTCTCAACTTTCCATCTCTCTCCCTCTTAGTATGCAATAACCGTGGTTTAAGGGAATATAGACTCTCTCTCTCTCTCTCTCTCTCTCTCTCTCTCTCTCTCTCTCTCTCTCTCTCTCTCTCTCTCTCTCTCTTACCCCTGTCTAACCTACCCTTCACTATTTTTCCTGCTTCTGTCAATCTCTGTTTAATCCCCGTTTGTCCTTTTCTGTTTAATCCCCGTTTGTCCTTCTCTTTTTAACCCCACTGTTGGTCGTCATTAAGGGAATTGTTATGTCTGATTATGTTGAGATTAGCTCACTCAAACACTGCAACATGTCTGTCTGTCTGTCTATCGCTACGCCTGCATATCAAGGTAATTTCGTTTATCTATCACACACACACACACACACACACACACACACACACACACACACACACACTCTCGCGTTGTGTCCCGCTTTCTCTTGCTGGTCCATAAGTAAATCAATACAGAGCAGCAGCCGAGCCTCCACACCCCCCCTCACCTCCCCCTCCACACCCCCCTCCCCCTCCACACCCCCCCTCCCCCTCCTGACCCTCCCACCCTTCTCTCTCCCTCCCCACCATTACCACCACTGCCACCACTACTACCACCATCGCCTCTCCATTACTACTACTACTACTACTACTATTAGCAATTATCAGGCTAATTACACCCATCTTTACCACCCCTCCCTACCACCAGTACCACCACCCCCCACCTCCACCACTATCATCACCACCTCTCTTTACCACTACAACAACCACCTGCCTCTACCACCACCACCACGACTACCACTACCACTACTACAACTACTACTACCATCACCACCATTAAAACCAACTAATATAATGCTCACCTCACCCCACCCCCCCCCCCTCCCCACCTCTTCCTCATTAGTATAAGTTTCTCTCAAGTTCTCCCCCTCTTCTCCTTTCCCTCATTCCCCACCTCCTCCCCCTTTTCCTCACCTCCTCGTTTCCTTCCCTCACCTCCTCTATTCCATCTCTCCGCCTTCTCCCCCTTTGCCTCACCTCTTCCCCCTCCCCTTTCCCACCTTCTCCCCCTTTCCATCACCTCTTCCACCTCCCCTTCCCCATTCCCTCACCCATTAGAACCAAATAATCAGTATCACTTTACTCCCTCTTCCATTCCCCCTTTCTTTCCTCCCTCTCTTGTCACCTTACCAGGGTAATCTGAGAGGGCGCTGGGACTACTGGGTACCTTCAATCCCAGCATAACTCAAGAGATAAAAACATCCAGAAAATCTTACCGAAAAATCACAGTGACAGCCGGACCCTAATCCCAGCTCAAAATAAAAATCCTCAGGGCTAAATCTCAGTGCTGGGAGTACATCTAATCCTCACACAATCCGGGCAGTGGTGTTAAGACTCTGACCATAAAAATCTTAGTTCAGTCTCAGCACTAAGATTACTCGTACGTGATACTCTTGAGTAATCTGAGAGTAGAGGAAACTCCAAAGATTTAGGATTCTAGGGTGTACGCTGAGAGGGGTGTGCGCTGAGAGGGGTGTACGCTGAGAGGGGTGTACGCTGAGAGGGGTATACGCTGAGAGGGGTATACGCTGAGAGGGGTGTACGCTGAGAGGGGTGTACGCTGAGAGGGGTGTACGCTGAACCTCTTTTGGGGGTTTTGAAAAGTTTAGTAATAGTCACAGAGAATGTAAATAAAAAAAGGAGTTAAATTTACAGTAGGTATGAAGAAATCAGTGAGGCGAGGTAGACAATATTGGTGCTGGATGGTGAGTGTTTACGTGTTTACCTCTCTCTCTCTCTCTCTCTCTCTCTCTCACTTAGCTAGGGATTATCATGGTTGAGTCAGGCATTAACTCGTAGAGCGTTTATTTGCAGCATCGTTTACTCCAGTGTAGCCCGTTTAGCGATCACTGGGAGCTGGTAGTTGTGGTGGATATAGGGGTGGTTGGTGTGACAAATTGTTGTTGATGTGGTAGTCGGTGTGGTAAGTCGTGATTTGTGTTGTAAGTGGTGGTCGTAGTGGTGGTGGTCGTAGTAGTGGTGGTAGCGGTTTGTGACTCATCAGACGACATATGCAACTTCGAGGGGTGAAATATGCATAAGAAGTCATATAAAAACAGTCTCAATACGGGGTGGTAGGGATAGGAGTAGGGGTGGTAGGGATAGGAGTAGGGGTGGTAGGGATAGGAGTAGGGGTGGTAGGGATAGGAGTAGGGGTGGTAGGGATAGGAGTAGGGGTGGTAGGGATAGGAGTAAGGGTGGTAGGGATAGGAGTAGGGGTGGTAGGGATAGGAGTAGGGGTGGTAGGGATAGGGATAGGAGTGGTAGGGATAGGAGTAAACACATAAAATAAACATCAATTAACAGTTAAAAATCAATGTAAACATCTGAGGACCTATTGTTTACACTATTAAAATTATAGATATGATTTATAACTTGTGAATATAATGTAAACAATGTGAGTGAGTGTCTGTCTGAGAGGTATTGTAGACCTATGGTGAGGATAACACGCCCCAATACTCTCCCTCCTTCTCCCTTCTCTAGTATTCCTGATGCCTCCCTGTTCCTCTTCCAGTACTCTCTCTCCCTCCCTCCCTCTCCCTTCTCCAGTACTCTCCCTACCTCCCCCCCTCTCCTCTGCAGTGCACCAGAGGCGGGTCAGGGTTCCTTCAACCATTATAAACACAGGAGCAGTTACCGCCTCCACACACACCGGTCCACTCCTGATGGTGCTACTGGTGATGGTGATGATGATGATGGTGATGATGGTGGTGATGGTGATGATGATGGTGGTGATGATGATGATGATGATGATGATGATGATGATGATGGTGATGATGATGATGCTGCTGATGATGATGATGATGATGGATACTACATCTTTACTACCACTAATAATACTAACACCACCATCATCACTACCACCTTTACCAACACGACACAAAGTAATACTCTACTCAAATAAGCAATGACACATAACTAGATCCGATTAAATTCACTCATCAGTTAATTATTATTTCACCTTCCATTGTACATCTATCTTTTTATTTAACTTACAAGTCCTATACACGCAAGCACTCATGTACACACACACACACACACACGAAGGGTCCATCAGAACCAATGGCCATTCTCTCCAGTGGCTGATGGACGACCTGTGTTAGAGATTACCCCCCCCCCCCTTAGATTTACCCCCTTTTCCAGAGAGAGAGAGAGAGAGAGAGAGAGAGAGAGAGAGAGAGAGAGAGAGAGAGAGAGAGAGCCATCTGGGTGGACTGGACCAGCTGCCTCGCAAACAACCATTTATGACAGAGGTCGGTCGGGGTCCTCTCCACCATGAATACCCAATGTGTCACCACCGACCAGGAGGGCTGAGGGCTGAGGACTGGAGGGCTGAGGGCTGGAGGGCTGAGGGCTGAAGGATAGAGGAAGATGGAGGGCTGAGGGATTTAGGAGGTCAGAGAGGAGGGTGGAGTGGTAGGAGGAGTATTATGGAGTAGGAAGGAGAGAAGAATTTGGGAGGATAGATGAATAGGTGTGACGAAGGATAGGGGGAATAGAGGGAGGATGGTTAAAGAGAGGGAGAGAGGGAAGGAAGGAAGGGATCATCCAGGCCACAATAAAAGGAATCTGTTGAGACGAGTATCACGAGGGACGTCTCCTTCCTCAACACGGGGAGGGGGGGGGGGGTATGGGGGAGGAGGGGGAGTGGTATGAGGGAGGAGGGGTAGGGGTATGAGGGACGAGGGGGAGGGATAAGGAAGGGATAATGATAGGATAAAAGGGATGACGGTGGAATTAGAAAATTAGGGAAGAAGAAGGAGATGGGGGAAAAAAAGGAACAGGGAAGGGAGAAGAACGAATGGGGATGGAACAGAGGAAAGGGAAGAGGAGAGGGGAGGGTAGGTAGCAAGGGCAAGAGAAGGAGGAAGTTGAGATAGATAGATGAAGGGGGGAGTTGGGTACAGGGGAAGGGGGGCAGGGTAGGGGTGGCGGCAGGGAGGCTAGGTCGAAACACACTGAGTGACTCCCTGCCATCCTGTCTTGGCACGACCCCAACTGTGTCACTCACACCACCTACACAGTGTATGTCTGTCTGTGTGTCGGTGTAATGATGCATGCGTGTACGTGTGTGTGTCTGTGTGTGTGTGTGTGTGTGAATTTTTGTATTAGTAGGAAAAATAGGAAGACTAGTACAGCAGAGATGCATTGAGGAGGGGCAACAGACGGTCAGACACCCCCCCCCCCCCATGTCTCTGCTAGTGCTCCTGCCCCCCCGCCCATCACTGTTTACTAATGCCTCTACTTGCTGCCTCTCCCTTTGTGATCCCTCTTACTGTTGCCTCTCCGTCTCTGGTCCTTTCCCCGAGGCCTATATCCCTATTCCCTAGTACAATATATCATTAAACATCAAAAGAGACACACACACACACACACACACACACACACACACACACACACACACCATCAATCATTCACAGAGACCCCAACAGAATAGGCCAAGATTCATGGAAAATATAATCCACCAGTCAACACACGCAATATACTGAGGCCATGGATAACAGTGACCGCTCACCATCTACTCATAACAACACAAGAACATTGCTAAATAATACAGTTAAAATACGAATGCAGTTTATAGTACAGTTTAAGTCCAAATACAAGCACTGGAATTCCTATGTGGTGACTGTATGTTAAAATTGATGCTTTGACTTTAGAATTCTTAAAACACGTAGGTCCTAAGAGCAGTGGTAGAATAATCATAAAAAAAAACTAACATCACCACAGAAAGGTTTGCCAATATACACAGCTTAAAGGTAGTAACAACTCATCCTGACAACGTTAAGCCGGTTAAAGGTACTGATGTCACTTCCCAGTCTGCCAACAGTGTACCCCTTGCCAACACCACCAGTAGGGAGAGCCGTTCACACAGCCTGTTTACACTCACATCCTATCAAACAAGAGTAACACTGCCTTAACAACCTGCCAACACCTTACGCCTGCTAACATCACCAGCATCAGCAAGAGCCAACAGCAACACAGCGTAGGAAACTTCACATCCTGCCAACACTAACACTCCTCTCTTAATCTGCCAACATCAACATTCCCCTCACAACCTGCCAACGCCACCAAGAGCGACACCCCCCCCCCCCCCCACACACACACATCAGGTGTCACGCGTCACCTAAAAAGTTTTTCACTTTACTGTAAATCTTTAGGCCTTGAAAGGACGTCAGTCGAGAGGAATTGTTGGGGGGACGTAGTTTGGCCCCCCGGCGTCTACACCACATACTAATACTCCTTCTACCAGCCTCTAATACTGTCTTTAATACTGCCTCTACCTGTCACTACCAGCCTCTAATACTGTCTTTAATACTGCCTCTACCTGTCACTACCAGCCTCTAATACTGTCTTTAATACTGCCTCTACCTGTCACTACCAGCCTCTAATACTGTCTTTAATACTGCCTCTACCTGTCACTAACTGCCTCTACTTGCCTCTACCTACCACTAAGGAATCCTCTCATTACAAAGAGTCCCAAGAGTCTTTATACTATTCACTAAGAAGACTTTCCGAGAAGTTAGTTGTGTGATTTCACTGTTTAAATAACCCCTTAAATCCACGTCATTTCATACAATTTTCTCTTAATACAACCCCTTAAATCACCGTCATTTAATACAATTCTCTAATAAAATAATTCATATTTCACTAATTTTTCAAAGTTTATATAAATACAATAGCTTTAAGTGTAGTCGACGATACAGGTTTACACAGAGCGTCCAGACTTGACACATGTTCTCACAACCAATACCGTAATGGTTCTGCTGACTAGGGGCGACTGCACACCTGATATATACACACAAAAATCCCCATCACTTCAGTACAACAGCCAATAAGCGACTGGTACGTCTTTTTACCCCGAGTTATGAGGCTTTCTCGGTTATCCCCATCCAATCAGATTTGAGGAGCCTTGTTTAGAGAGATGCTGATTGGTCGTTTGTTGAGAGCAGTCCAAACAGTTAGTAAGGTCGGTATACAGAGGACAGAGTCTGTATATTCACATTTTTTTTTTAACAGCAATACTATTTACGAGTTGAAATTGTCTAATACAATCATACGGGAAAAATACATTGTGTGTGTGTGTGTGTGTGTGTGTGGCCAAGGGGTTGATCGTGTACTATCTCATGTCTGCTAATGTACTCAAGGGATTACGTCACTGTACTCAAGGGATTAAGTCACTGTACTGAAGGGATTAAGTCGATGTATTTAATAAGCTAAAAATCTATTTTTAGGTGTTACGCTATCATACTCAAGGGGTTAAGTCATTGTACTCAAGGGGTTAAGTTATCGTACTCAAGGGGTTACCGTGTTCAAGGAGAATTGATCTAGGTACAACATTCATACACTCCACATTCGCTCACAACATTCACAGTTTATGTCCACGTTCTACACTACCCAGCCTCAGTGTTTGTCTTTTATGTGGAAAGTTGATGTTTTATGTTGTGTGTTCACGCTGCTGTTGTTGTAGTGTATGTGTGTGTGTGTGTGTGTGTGTGTGTGTGTGTGTGTGTGTGTGTTCCATTCTCTAAACAAAATAATTCCCATCCACAAAAATAAACAAATAAATAAATTCTCCATATAAAAACAATTATTAAAAAAATTCTACCCTACCTCGAAAAATAGAAAAAAATCCCCTAAAAATATCCCATCATATAATTATTTCCCCTAAACTATAACAAAATTTCCCCTAAATTCTCCTAACAATCCCCACCAATTAAAACCAAAATATTCCCCACCTCTGAAATTTTTATAATAATTTCCCTAAAGAAAAAAAAATCCCATAAGACTCTTAGTGTTCCAGGTGATGGGATAAGACGGTGGCACTCCCCTGATTTAATATACATGGAGCAAAAATATAAAAATAAAATTGTACGAAGATTTGGGTCAAAATATTTGGGTGTGGGACACATCTGGTTGCGGTGGGTGGCGGGCGTATGAGATAAGCGGATTTGGTGAATGTTGTGGAATAATAATAATAATAACCCAACAAAAGTACTATTATTGTTATTATTGTTATTGTTATTGTTGTAGTAGTATTACAGACAACAATAGTAATAGTAGTGCAATAATAACAACACCAGCCACAGCAGATGTTAGGTCCAACAACATTGCTTTAACCTCAAGAAAAGAAAATCAGATATTGACACTAAAATTTCAATAGTTCCCCCTCATAACGCGCCATTTTCTTTTTTTTTTTAATTTCTCGCAGTACCCCCCCACACATCTTAAGAGTTCCATTTTCTCCTACTTCTGCCACCTCTCTCTCTCTCTCTCTCTCTCTCTCTCTCTCTCTCTCTCTCTCTCTCTCTCTCTCTCTCATAGAAGGAGTTTTCTCAGCTAAATTAAACCTCTATCTCAGTTTCTTTAAATCATTGGCAAACAAATTTAATAATGTTATTTCTCAAAGTTAACCTGTCTGCCTGTCTATCTTTCTGTCTGTCTATTACTGATGTTATTTCTACTACTACGACTATTACTACTATGTATATTTCCCACACTATCAGTCCCCCCCCACACTATCGCACCATCACCATCCTCCTCTCCCATTATCGCCTTACAGTAATAGTGTCACCACCTACACCATACACCATCATATCTCTTCCTATCTCTCCCGCTCTTTCACGACCCATATGTGGAGATGAAGGCCACTTCTTGTAACCCTTCTTTTCCACCCCCTTCCTTTATTGCTTCTCTTTTTCCACATCTTCTCCCTCCCTGGATCTCCTTTCTTTTCCCCTTCCTCTCTTACGTTTTTCCCCTTCTACTTCCACTCTCTCTTTTCCACCCTATAACCCCTTCCTTTTCCATTACCTCCCCCCACCTCCTCCTTTCCTTCCTTCCACCATCTCTCCCTCCCATTTTCCTTCCTTCCTACCTCCCTTTATCTCCCCCCCCCTTTCCATTTCCTCACCCCCTCAGGTAATCTCCTGTGGCCTGGGGGCGGCGGTGAAGGATCGAACGTGGACGAGAAAATCACACATCGAGGTCGTGATATTTTTAACTTAACTTTGAAGGCATCA
This sequence comes from Homarus gammarus, assembly GCA_958450375.1. Taxonomy (NCBI): domain Eukaryota; kingdom Metazoa; phylum Arthropoda; class Malacostraca; order Decapoda; family Nephropidae; genus Homarus; species Homarus gammarus. Next base: position 859,227 of record CAUDMG010000489.1, on the reverse strand, counting down.
GAGGCTACGATGTTGTTGTTGGTGTGGTGAGGGAGTGAGGGAGTGGGTGAGGGAGGGAGTGAGGGAGTGGGTGAGGGAGGGAGGGAGTGGGTGAGGGAGAGAGGGAGTGGGTGAGGGAGGGAGGGAGTGGGTGAGGGAGAGAGGGACACCAAACTCAGTTACAGTCAGGTACAAAAAAAACATGTGTCTCTTGGCCTTATACTAACTGATTTATCTGTACCTCTGTCTGTAACCCGACACCCCTGTCTGTTGTCTGTCTGTCGGAGTCAATGGTCATAGAAAGAGAGAGAGAGAGAGAGAGAGAGAGAGAGAGAGAGAGAGAGAGAGAGAGAGAGAGAGAGAGAGAGAGAGATATTAGAGTATTGCCGAGATAACACACACACACACACACACACACACACACACACACACACACTATCTCCTCCTCAGCTCTGCAATATCCTGAGGGTATTACTGAGTGATATTGATACTTTAGCTTTAGTGTGTGTCTGTGTGTGTGTGTCTGTCTGTCTGTGTGTGTCTGTCTGTCTGTCTGTCTGTCTGTGTGTGTGTGTGTGTGTGACAGTCTTAAGAAAGTCTCCATCCTTCTTATTCTGGTATTCATAAACATCAATTCTCCTCTTCCTTATCATTCTTTCTTCTTCTCTTCCTCTCCCCTCCACCCTCCTATACCCTCTCTCTTCCACTCCGTCCCTTCCTCTTCCTTTCCTATCCTATCCTCCCTTCCTCTTCCTCTCCTTCCTTCCTTCCTTCCTTCCTTCCTTCCTCCCTTCCTATCCTATCCTCCCTTCCTCTTCCTCTCCTTCCTTCCTTCCTCCCTTCCTCTTCCTATCCTATCCTCCCTTCCTCTTCCTCTCCTTCCTTCCTCCCTCCCTCCCTTCCTCTTCCTCTCCTGTCCTCCCTCTCCCCCTCCCTTCCTACCCTCCCTCCTCTCTCCCTTCTCCACGTTCAAGGGAGAATATTAAACACACCAGGCAGGGAGGCGGTGAACTACACTCCAACTGAAACACAACAACACCATGAAACTCACCCTTATGACAAAGACACACATGGTCGAAATCCACATAAAACTCCCCACCCCCCCCCATCACCGGTAACACCAACACAAAACTCACCTCAATGACGGGGGAACATAAGGTTAAAATCTTCCTACCACAGTGAATCTTAAACTATGACACGAAATCCACCCTTGTGATAAGAGACCATAAGGTTTAAATTACCATCTTGTCCAGTGGAATCTTTCGTTCTTCCCCACCCCTCCTACTCCTTGCCCCTCCCTCCCTCTTCCTCAGTTCATTGTTGTTCTCTGTCTCTCCTTTATCACCTCTCTCTTTCACTCTGTTATTGCTTCCACCTGTTAACTTCTTCCTAGTTACCACTTTATTCAGCTATCGAGTCTTTTGCTCCTCCTCGACGCACTCCTCCTCGACGCACTCCTCCTCGACGCACTCCTCTTGAATCATGTGTACTGTATCGTGTGTACTAAATCATGTGTGTACGGATGGTATTAATCGCCCGTATGAACCGTCTTAACACGTGCCCAATACCCAAGACATAAGTAGGAACACGTGCCCAATACCCAAGACATAAGTAGGAACACGTGCCCATTAACAGGTGAGTCATGAGCCAATAAGATACCTGGAGACTCACAGCCCTAACATACACCCACCACGAGGCGACGTCTGAGGGGCTGATAGGGGGTTGATTTTTTTTTTACCATGTCTCCTCCTCATGTCTTCCTCCTTTATGTCTTCCGCTGATGGCTACTGTCCATGGCTTGTGTCTTGATGGCTATCCTCTCGTGGTGGGTGAGTTTTGGGGTTTTAGATCATGGCTTATGGCTTATTCTGATGTTATGTCTTCTTTTTTGATGGTTTTCTTCCCCTGTTAGTTACTATTCATGGCTTACTTTTATGTCTGTTGCTAATTCTCTTTCAATACGCCTCTATGGCTACCACAAATGACTTCTCTTCATGGATTTCTTCTCATGATGACTTATCTCTATGTCTTCTTTTCAGACATCCTCGTACAGTATATCTCTTCTCCTTTCACCACCAGAGAGAGAGAGAGAGAGAGAGAGAGAGAAGTGCGTGGTGGCAGAGAAGCAAACAAAGCACTGTTTGTCTTGTACACACACACACACACACACACACACACACACACACGAGGCCATGAAGTAGAGAAGAGCCACAGTTTGAAGACGATGGGTCGGGTTGGGTCGGGTCCGGTCGGGTCGGGAGCCTTGTGCAGTACAGCTTCCTATGGCGACACCACCTCCCACACACTCGGCAACCGGCGTCTTGGTGTCTGCATACTCCCGTGGTCTGTCGTCGGAGCGTCTGTATATGTGTGTGTCTGTCTGTCTGTGTCATATTAGCCGTCTTAATGTCTGCATGATGCTTTTGTCTGTCGAAGGAGTATCTTTTATATCTGTGTTACAATCCAATCATTCTTGTGTGTGTGTGTGTGTGTGTGTGTGTGTGTGACAACTAGACCCAACAAAATATTCAATCCTAATAAAGAAAAAATAATAATTCATAGAAAACGGAGGTAAGATGTAGGACAGACTTGTCTCTTCCAACAAGTTCCTCCCTTCCTTCCTTCCTTCCTCGCCCATGTTGGAGTTGTCTTCAGTCTGGTCTTAGTGGAGTCAAAACAAAATTAAAAGTAAATTCGACTTTCTACTTAAAAAAAAACTATATTAATGGAGGTGTAGTGTGGTGTAGTGTAGCGTAGAGCAGTGTGGTGTAGTGTAGAGCAGAGTAGTGTAGAGCAGTGTGGTGTAGTGTAGAGCAGAGTAGTGTAGAGCAGTGTGGTGTAGAGCAGTGTGATGCGGTGTTGGAGAGGCACTCCAGGGAACCACTCATTAGGTCAAATTGGGTCATCGTAGTTAAGAAGTCAACCATCGTGCTAAGGAGCGTCAAGTAACAGCGTCCTCGGGGTCATATTATCATAACTCAGAGGTCAGCAGGGTCATACAGTGGGGATACAGTAGTCGTAAGATGTCATGAGGTGCCCAACAAACTAGTCCCTCGTTACATCGGACTCAAGGGGTTGTCATCTTACTCAAAGGGTTAAATCATCGTACTCAAAGGGTTAAATAATCGTACTCAAAGGGTTAAATCAACGTACTCAAAGGGTAAAATAATCGTGCTCAAAGGGTTAAATCAACGTACTCAAAGGGTTAAATCAACGTACTCAAAGGGTTAGATCAACGTACTCAAGGGGCAAGTTCATCATACTCAAGAGGTTATATCATCGTACTAAAAGGATTAAGTCATCATACCTGACTCTCACACCCACCCACACCTCACCCTGGCATGTCCCAAGACCTTCAACAGATGACCACCACCACCAGCCATCACCATCACCCCCTCCTAGACCTTCAACAGATGACCACCACCACCAGCCATCACCATCTCCTACAGACAAACCTCGTGGCACTTAACATCATTAGAGATCCTCCCTAGGTATACTTATCTTCTCTTTCACTACATGTAATTTACCAACACAACGCAGCGCCCCTCAAGCACTCCCGACCCTTTCATCATCTAAGATCCAAGAAGATGGTAAGCATGACCTCTGTATGCTCCCCTGATGGGCGTCTTTCATCCACTTGGTTTTGCCTTTCACATGACGCTAAGGGGTACCCAGTTTGTGTGTGTGTGTGTGTGTGTGTGTGTGTGTGTGTGTGGTAAATGTCATAGTGTTCATTTCCCTTATTCCACATACATAGTGCCTATACACCCTCGAGGATAAGGTTAAAGTATCGCCTTCAAGTATTACCTAGACCTTCTACTCCTCCTCGACGTGTCTCTTTAAAACCTCGGCCTCCTATTGTGCACACGGTGACACTGGGGGGTTTGTTTTGGAGTCTCCGGTCGCTATTGTTACGCAACAAAGTCTCGTCTTCTCTACACTAGCCCTGTGACATAGGCTCTCAGTACCTTAGTGTTTGGGAGAAAGATGGTGGGGGGTGGGGGGGTGGGGGTGAAGGTGGGGGTGAAGGTGGGTGAAGGTGGGGGGTGAGGGGAGGTGGTGGGGGGGTTACGTATCTGATTTTACATATCAGAAAAATCTGGGCTACCAATGTTGATCCCTGAGAAATTAACAACACTATCTATTGCTGTAGGGCACATATGACACACCTGTAGCTCACATATGACACACCTGCTGGACACATATGACACACCTGCTGGACACACATCTGCCGCTCACTGCCAATTCAGAAACTCTTAACTCAGACAGCGGTGCGTTTGTGGCCGTGGAGATGTGTGTCGGAATCTAATATAACTGAATTGCAGACGTCGACCATATTAACCCTTGTTATATAAGAAAAGCTTCATGTATGTGTGTGTGTGTGTGTGTGTGTGTACCCTGGAGCAGGAGAACATCGCCTGACCGACTTGACCCGGCAGCCACGACACTCGCTCGATACGCCGCCAGACTGCTTGAATCACCACACACACACACACACACACACTTGCCTCATCACCTGAAGATTTTAAACACCCTACAGCTAACCCAGGAAAATGAACTCTTGGTCATAATAAATCACCTAAACCTAACCTAAACCACGAACAGTCTTCTACGTCATCAAAACCTGGAAACGACTCAAAACCGCTGAAATATTAAAGAAAATTCCAATTAAATTTTGCCTGTTCTTGGCAGATATTATGGCTGGGGGAAAAAATGCTTAATTTTTTTTTTCCTCTCCACAGCGTAATGTTCTTACCGGTGACAGTGGTGAGTCATTAACCACTTCCAATAGACACATAAGAACATAAGTCAGTTGGTTTAATTTCCAGTAATGCCTCGGTGTACAGAGTGTTTCAGCATTAGATTATTTTCCGTATATTTTCCTACCATTTGTTTCCTCCCCATAATATTTCCCTACCATTTGTTTCCTCCCCATAATATTTCCCTACCATTTCTTCCCTCCCCAGAATATTTCCCTACCATTTCTTCCCTCCCCAGAATGTTCATAAATATATTCAATTGTTCAAAAACATATTTATTTCATGTCTCAATCCCTAAACACTACAGCTTATTAAACACGAGGTAAATAAAGCCGAATATTTAGTCATTAAGCTCTTGATGTGTGTGTGTGTGTGTGTGTGTAGCAATCGAGATATAAATAAACCGTACACACATATACAGTCTATTCACAAATCCCCAATAACCCTGTTATGTTACACACACACACACACACTAGAAATGCCATCCCTGAGTGACCTCCACCACCAAGCACTGGAAAGGTTTGGCAGCCAACTACTGCACCACCCTCGTCATCGCCACCTGCAGCCCAACACCTAACTCGCGCAGTCCGCCACTACAACAAAATTCAGCCCATAAGAGCCCGCACCGATAGATATAAGAACAGCACCATCACATCTACTGTTAAAATAATAAACAACTCCTGATTTATGTACTGTACAGCCCTGTAAATGTATTCAACGCATATTATATCATTATGTCTAAATCAAAAGTAAGTCTGTATATTTTCAGCCACCGGCTGCAACTCTATTAATAAACCGTTTATTATTATTATTATTACATAGGACGACGGACCGACGACGGACGAGTCACCATAGTAACTGTTTCGGTCGTTCTTTTGTAGAGTGGAAAAAACCACGACATAAGAAGTAAAGATCTAGCCAATGAGAAGACGGCAAAATTATGTAGCTCTGAGATTTAGCCAATGAGAAGACGGAAAAATTACGTAGCTCTGAGATTTAGCCAATGAGAAGACGAAAAAATTACTTAGCTCTGAGATTTAGCCAATGAGAAAACAGCAAGAATACTAACGTAACATAACCAAATTTAACCTAACCAAACTTAACATAACGTAACCTCATCAGTCTAACGAAACCTAACCAAACCCCAACCTATCCTGAATAACCAACGAGCATTTGGGTACATTGATGGAAAAACCCTGACACGAATTCCCAAGTGAATTCCTGCATGCGAAAATCAGATTCCCAGTCGATAATGGCATTCCTATTAGAGAGAGAGAGAGAGAGAGAGAGAGAGAGAAACTGACACACACACACACACACACACACACACACAGAAGCTGGTGAAAGAGATAATGGAATTGTCTTAATTAAATTTCACAGCTGTGGGGAGAGTGTACACCACCACCTCCGCTACTACTACTAACCACCACTACTTCTACAACGACCACTACCAACACCACTTTCCTACCACAATGCTACTACCCCTATTTTCCCTCCTCCCCCACCCCTCTCCCCCATCCCCCCCCCCCACCTCTCACCAGCCGGGTAGTATTGTTCAACATTCTCTTGTGACATAAAGCCAAAGCATTAATTACATGTGAGTGATGGTCGAGCACATGACACGAGCCACCGCTTGTTACAGGTCCTTTGGTATCTCTGTCATTATGGCCCATTGGATCACCCTTGTCTGTCCTGCCTGCCTGTTGGGAACTCCTCCATCCGAACTCTTAGATGATTACCTCCCACCCCCTCTTCTCCTCCTCCCCTCCTTCTCTTCCTCATCTTCTTCCTCCTCCTCCCCTCCTTCTCTTCCTCATCTTCACCTTATTATTATTATTATTATTACCCTTGGACTATTACTATCACTGTTACCATTAACCTGTGTGTGTGTGTGTGTGTGTGTGTGTGTGTGTGTGTGCCCTTTAAAGTAGGGAGTGCTGGTGGGTTAGGTTAGATTAGGTTAGGTTAGGTTAGGTTAAGGGAGGGTAGGAGCCAAGAGGCAGATCAGTTTCCAACTTTAAGCCTTTGTGTCCCAGCTCTGACTAACTAAGAAAATCGATGTGGGGTGAGGAAGATGGGGGGGTGAGGAAGATGGGGGTGAGGAAGATGGGGGTGAGGAAGATGGGGGTGAGGAAGATTGGGGGTGTGAAGGGATAGATGGAGAAAGAGGAAGAGGGGTAGATAATACACACACACACACACACACACACACACACACACACACACACACACACACACCCAAAATTTCCCCCAAACTCACTATCATCTCCCAGCTGACGTCACAACCAGCGGCGGTCGTGTGTTGTTTCAGCTTTTAAAAACGTTCCATCAAATGTCTGATGGAGCGCCTGAACGTCAACTAACCGCGTAAAATCTTATCCAAAGTCAACAGATGAGCTTTCGACTTGGCAAACCGTTGACAATCGAGGTGAAACTCGCTCTGTTTGTTCGGCCAGGCGGAGCTGAGGCGCCTAACCAGGACCCCATCATTTATAATATATTTTTCCTCTACTGTATATAAGAATCTAACCTAACCTAACCTAACCTAACCTACCCAGGACTCCATCATTTATAATATATTTTTCCTCTACTGTATATAAGAATCTAACCTAACCTAACCTGACAGATATATCCTGGATGAAAATAATAAAAAATGATTCATGCTCTTTAAGGTAAATAAATTAAAATGTGAATTATCTTTCTAAAGGCTAATGTCTTTAAATAAGTATACAGCGTTCGTGCAGGGGTGATTGTCAACACAATCGCTGCTTCTCGACCCTCGGTACGTCAAATTTCATTTTCTCTCGCCCCTGAAAACTCATGCATAATTTACTTCGACTTTACTCTCCCAGAATAGAAGAATTTTTGCAACAATGTAACCTGTCGTAAACCTTAATAAAATGAAAAGCAGACTACCTGTAATTATATATTTACCTGCACTCGTGGTTGTACCTACACTTGTACCTGTAACCACACAAGTACCTGTGTCTGTACTTGTAGTTGTGATGTTATTCTTAAAGTAATCAGAATAAAACACACTTAGAGAATCCCTACCTTCGTCAGGAGTCACTTGGCTTGTAACATTAATTACGTGAGCTTAAGTTTAAAGCCTCAAGTTTGGGAGCGGTGAACGCCAGCCACCAGTCAACGCTATCAAGTGAACGTAAGTGAACGCCAGCATGTAGGCTCTCTCTCTCTCTCTCTCTCTCTCTCTTACATTCTTTCTTTCTCCTGTTTTCGTTGTTTGCAATTGTGTTTCGTTTACATTAAAGAAACAGTAATTACTCACACACACGCACGCACGCACGCACGCACGCACACACACGTCGCTGTCAGGAATAACTGTCCCCCACCCACGCCACACACCAAGGTTCTGTAATTCAAGACGATTACCTTGTGGCACCTCGGGCGGGCCAGGGAACAAGCGTGGCACTGTGCTGACTCTCTGGGGACTAGTGCCAATGTCGGGTCGGCACTCTCAGCTGGTTGTGGGGGTCACTTTATAACTCACACGGAGAGTCAACTGGCTGGGGTGAGTGAATTATATATATATGTGGGTTTATATATATATAGGTGGAGGGATTTTGGAAGGGGGAGAGGGGGAGGTTTTGGAGGGGAAGAGGGTTTTTTTTTTGGGGGGGGGGGAGAGGTTTTGGAGGGCACAGGGAAGGAAAGGGAAGGGATGGAGGTTTTGGAGGGGAAGGGGAGGAGAGGTAGTGAGGAAGGGGTTTGGTCTCGTATATACTACACGTGTTGTTTTGCTGTCAGGTCGTCTCACATTACCGTCAACTGGTCGCTTGTGACTTGAGTGGTGGTTCCTGTTAGTGACTGGAGGGTGACGTATGGTGCTCGCTCTCTCTCTCTCTCTCTCTCTCTCTCTCTCTCTCTCTCTCTCTCTCTCTCTCTCTTTTACCTCCTCTACCCACCTCCCCCTTACTCCCATCTCCCTCCACCTCCTCTGCTACCCTTGGCCATGTCCTTCACCCATATTAAACACACTAGTGCCAGGGTCAGGGGACACTTGGATGCCAAACACCACCACTGCAACACGAGTGCCAACCAGAACTATTGCAACTTAATCATCGTAGCTTTCCGTGACCAGCTAAAGACAATCGGGATAATCACACGCTGCAGGTTAAATCCCCTTTGAAGGTGGTGTTATAAAAGCGACTGTTTCTTTCTCACGGTTTATCGAGACGCGTTAATCGAGACGCGAAGTTAAATCTCTTGTCAAAATTTAAAAGCATATGACACACCAGTTGGCATTTGGCGTTGCTTTAATGCGTGGTAGTTGCAGCAAGGAATAATAATAATAATAATAATAATAATAATAATAATAATAATAATAATACCCAATTACTCACATAGACAGATAGTTAATAAATAAGTTAACGATTTCGTCTTTCAAATACCACAATACCAGGAGAGAGAGAGAGAGAGAGAGAGAGAGAGAGAGAGAGAGAGAGAGAGAGAGAGAGAGAGAGAGAGCATGTCCACGAGGCATCAACAAGGGTGTATTTTTAATTAGGCATCTGTGATAACATTTCCTACTTCCGGGTCAAGTTAACAGCGCTCTATACACTTCCGGGTTACAACAATGAGCATTTTCCTGGGTCGAAAGGTGAAATTAAGTCCCATAGATTCGGTAGTCTTGTTAGGGGAAGTGCGGATATAGTATACTGCTAAGACTCACTACATTAAAACACATCGTAGAGGAAATTGTTGTATTTACACGGTCAATACATCCTATATAGTGACGTTATTTAAATCCGGGTTGCAACACTGTATATATCCAGGGCTGTAACAGTTTCTACTTCCGGGTTACATAACTTCCGAACTCGTTATGGTATATACTTCACGATTTTAACAGATTGTCTATCTCCGGGTTGCAAAGTTTGTATTGATATCTAACTTCCGGGTTGTAGAGGATGGCTAAATTAAATTCCATGTTGCATTGTGAGCAGCTTGCAGGTTAAATTGCAAAATTGGCGAACACACACACACACACACACGCACACACACACACACACACACACACACACACACACACACACACACACACACCATTCAATCCCCCCCATCTTTACTTTCAATCTTATTTTCATTATTATTATCGTTCTTCTCTTCTTTATCTCCTCCTTTCTTGCTATATTCCCCCATTCTCTCTCTCTCTCTCCTTTTATTACAATGTTCATGTACAATTCTTCTTCTAATTATTCTTTTTTGCCTCTCCCCATTTTTATCACACTCATCTTCCTCTCCCCACTTTTATTATGTTTTTTCCTCTCCTCCTTCTCCTCCTCTTCGTCCTCCTCTTTATTCTATTTTATCTCTCTCCTTCCCTCTTATCACTGTCTTAATCTGGTCTTCCCCCTTCCCCTATTATCCAAAGTTATCTTATTCTTTATTATACGTAGTTTCCTCCTCTTATTCCTCTTCTCTCATATTCTCCTTTTATCTCTCTCTACTTCTCATCTCCTTTACTTTCTATGACCTTCTCTCTCTTTCAGCGTCTCTACCTATCACCTTCTTCATCTCTTAACCTCTCTATCTCTCACTACCTCTACCTCTCACCCTCACTACCTCTCACTCTCCCTCTCCCTCCCCCTCATCCCCCTCTCTCCCTCACCCTCACCAACCCGTAAAAACTATCAGGTATTTTCCAGTAATTCATCACGAAAGAAAAGTCCAGGTGACAGGTGCCAAGTTCTGGGCTCACCTAAGCTTAGTGAGAGAGAGAGAGAGAGAGAGAGAGAGAGAGAGAGAGAGAGGAGGGGGATGGTCAAGATAACTCGCATACAAAGATTACTAATGCCTACTAATGCACGGGTCACTAGGCATTTATTCTCGGCTTACGTCAGTTATAAATTCCTGAGAGGGGAGAGTCTGTGGTATGTGACTAGTGCCTCCCCTCTCCCTCCCTCCCTCCCTCTCTCACCCTCTCCCCTCACTCCTCCCCTGCCGCCCTCAGACTCCCCCTAGCTAGTATAAACAATCAGTCACCACCAGACCACAAGCACCGCCACCATCACCACCACCTCCTCTACCACACATAATCTCTCTCCCTGACCTGTCTCACCACCACCACCACCACTAGACCATCACCATCACCACCAAAACACAGCCCACAACACTCATCACTTGTCTACGAAGCCAGACACAGGTACGCCCCTCCGCCCCGTCCTACTGCTGACGGATTAAGGTCAAGTTGTTGTAGACTCCAGCTAACAGACTCTAGACTTCATAGGGCCCGACATATTTTCGTCTTCCAATGATTAAACAAAGTTCCCCTTAACTGCTTCATCACGTCCTGAGACACATAGATGAAATATTTCCTTAACGCCGGTCTGAATAAATCCCCCAAGTTTCCGTCTTCGAAGTATAAACTAAAATAATTGTTTCGAAAATAAAGTTTGCAGAACACCGAAAAAAAATTCCTGTAAGTTCCAACGTATTGGTGACAAACACAGTAATATTCAATCATGGATGAACTACAAGTTTACAATAGTTTCCTAATAATGTAAACTACACTTAAGTTTTGATACTCAACTGAAATTCGTATTTATAATTAATCAAGGCGGCCATTCTGCAGGTGGGTGGACTGAGGACTCCTGGTGACGGCCGAGGAGCAGCAGATATAAATATGGCTTCTTCAGGGAGACTAAATTATAACTGGTGGACAACTCAGGATAAACCTTGAAGCTCCGTGGCTGAGGGCCGAGAGGGCAGCTGTGGTGGTTAGGTTGGTCACTCGTTCAAGGACTTGCGGTTAGGGACGACAAACACTGGACCCAGACGTGTTTAACTACCCCAGGCACTGAACAGTAAGCCGCAAGAACCTTGAAATTCATTGGCTGACGGCCATGAAGACTGCATTGGTGGGTGAGGTGATCGAGGGGGGTGGGGAGGAGGCCTGGTATCTGCAGGTGGTGGGTCTGGTCTATACAAAGGTGACTAGGGACGTATTTACTCAAGAGCCATGACACCAGAGCCATGACACTGTGTAATATTTCTCTCTCTCTCTCTCTCTCTCTCTCTCTACACAACATACTTAAAGACGTAAGCCACTACTCACTCTGCCTCTCCTCCCTGTGGTGGGTGACTGTAGGGCGGCACTAGCAACCTCCTCCTATGACCCGCCACGCCTCTACCTGCAGGTCCTATCTTACACTTACCTGTAATAAGAGAAGATTTACAATTAGACACAGGTGACCCAGAAACATCAGTAAATTACATATTTAAGTATAAAGTGCACGTAAAGTGATCCCTAGTTGGTAGAAGTATCACAAAAGTAATGCCTCAACAGATTCAGAAAGTTTATTCAGGTATATTAAAGTCCAGGTGTAAATATTAATTACAGGTAACACTAATTCCCACCAGGTAACAGTAGCATACAGGTGTTGTCATAATGTAAATACGATCAAAATGCCATAACACTCCATCATTAAACTTCCCACCTATACAAATGACTTACAAAACTATAACGAAAAATATCAATGTCAACAAAAATAAATAGTATTGTAATACCTATATACAAATATACAGTTGTTCACTATTTCCAATAAAAAAAATACATAGATATTTTTAAATCCAATAAAAATAAAAACATAAAAAATTGATAATGATATTTGAAAAAAGAAAGAACAAAAAATAGCGGTGTGTTTCATGCCATTGGTCATTATTGAAGTACCTATGGGAATAAATAGTCAGGGCTGGGGATTTTTTTTGCTACTTTAATTTTATGTATATATATATATTTTTAACGATAACGGGAGAGAATATAAAGTGTTACCAGGTATTTCACACACACACACACACACACACACAGAACTAGATGAATTTTAAGAAGAATACTCTCTCTCTCTCTCTCTCTCTCTCTCTCTCTCTCTCTCTCTCCTATCGTGGGAGCCTGGCTGATGGGTCACCTGATCACCTTGAGTCAGGTGGTAAGGTGACCCCAAGCGCGGCGGTTGTGATAATAATAATAATGATAATTTCCTAAAACATCATACCTCACCATACTCAGCACCTTATAATGACATGATACACCAAGAGCATCATAAGTAATCATTCACCAATACAACATTCATACATACCCTCTTTTATCATACTCCATCATGTTAATACAACTAATTATTAAATCCCATTCCTATCCTGTTGTCGCGGCATGATAAGTGATTATGATACATTACCACACTTATATATCTCACTTTATTAACACCAGATGAGCTATAAAGAGTTACTATACACTTAAGCCACTACAGTTCATCATACCTCGAGGAATAAAGCATTATAGAACACCTGGACACATCATCTTTCATCATACTTAAGGGTTTTCTCATAGCCTGGTAAAGTATTATACTCATATATCATACTTGAGTATATTTAGTGTGGTGTATAACTTTCTTACGTTTTATTGTCGTCCCAACTTTTTATCATTCGTTGTCTTCCTATTCTCCCCGTATGTTCAAACTGTCTCACCTACATTATCCATTCACTCATCTACCTAATAAAAAATAAATAAATAAATATAAATCTCTCTCATTTTCGGGGGTTTAATATGATAAATTTTACCCAACTAACTAAAGACAACATTTTATTTTTTACCACAACGACACAAAGTAGATAAGAAAAATGGCGTTGAAATTGCACTGAGACTATACTGTGGGGGAGGGGAGGGGAGGGGGAGAGGAGGGGAGGGGAGAAGGGAAGGGGAAGGAGAGGGAGTCAGAGGAGAGGAGGGAAGAAGTGATGGAAGGGGGAGGGGAGGGAGAAGAGAGGGGGGGGGAAGGGTGGGGTGGGGGAGGGGAAGGTTGTTCTCTTATCAGCAGTTAAGAGGAAACTGAAGGAAGGAATCTTAGGCTTCAAGAAGGAGAATAAACTTATGAAACTTTAAGTCTCTCGAGGCGGCCAGACATGTTTCTTGTGGCCAAACTACTGACGCTGTAACACAAGTTGTCTCTCACTCGATTTTACATTTATTTATTTATTATTATCATTATTATTATCTTTATTACTCTTCTTCTCGTTCTTGTTGTTATTATCAGTATCTCCTTCATCGTTTTCACTTTTCCACTTCTCCTTTATCCTCCATATCCTTCTTCACCCCTTCTTCTATCTCCTCCATTATTCCCCTTCACTTACCTATTCCCTCTCTTTTATCTCCCACATCCTCCTCCTCCTCTCAATCTCCATTCCCCCATTCTTCCTCAACCTCTCCTCCACTTTTCCATTACCCTCCTTTTTTCATCCTTCCTTTACCTCCTCCGGCATTTCTTTCCCTTCCCGTTCCTTCCCCAACTACCTCAGGTAATGAAGGTACTCACAGGTAGCCAACACATATTATTCACCTGGTTGTTTTTCGTTTAACTTTCAGTGGTGTGTAGATCCCAGAGGTGGAAGGCAGGGATGGTTTAATGAGTCTAACCTAACCTAACCATTATGATGTGTGTGTGTGTGTGTGTGTGGTTTAGCAGGAGACATGTACAAAACCCGCTTCGTGACATTCCAGACGTGATTATGAATTCAGTCCACTCAATCTTTATCAATATTGCAATACTAGTCCACCTGCAAGCCTGTAGTAACACACATACACACACTTAACTATTTTCTAAACCGCAGTCAAAAAAAAAATAATTCCTTCACGCTCTAAAAACCATCCACCAGTTAGGTCAAAAGGCCGAGAAATATGGAGGTGTTTTATGTCAGGAAGAGGGAGGTGACCAGAGGCGGGCGTCAGTATCTTATTGACTTGGGTTTTTACGTTTCATAAAGTCACCTTCATACAGTGTGTCAGTGTAACTCAATCTCCTGCCTCAGTGTCGGAGAGAGAGAGAGAGAGAGAGAGAGAGAGAGAGAGAGAGAGAGAGAGAGAGAGAGAGAGAGAGAGAGAGAGAGAGAGAGAAATAAAATGTGCGCGTGTTTCCTGGTAAATGCTTCCGAGGAGACGTACCCTGCTAGGAGATGGACCCTGCTAGGAGATGGACCCTGCTAGGAGATGGACCCTAGGAGACAGGCCCTGGGAGATAGTAGCCCCAAGGAGATACTCATTTTATTACTGTGTCTCGTTTCTCTCCCGTGTCACGATAATTATCCATTTTTCTCTCTCCTCTTTTTATTCTTTCTCTCGGTCTGTTTCTTTGTCTAACTGGAGAGTAAATGAACCAGTACGAGAAGGAGACTGGACTTGGACTGTGGCAGGGGCTGAATTCGGATTGGGTTGGGGGCTGAACCTATGTTGGGACGGTGGGACTGAACCTGTACCCTAAGATGGGGCTGGGTTGGGAAGGTGATTGGAGGGGGGGGGGGGTATACCGTGGCAGGGAGAGGCGGGGGCGAGGAGGGGCAGGGAGGGGTGGGGCGTGGAGGGGCGGGGTGGGGCGGGGAGGGGCTGGACGAGGGCCAAGCCAGTTTAGCAAGAAGTGGGATGATTTTTAAGGATATTTCCCAAGGATCACGGCAGCCCACAACCCTCCTTAGCTGTGGTGGTGGTAATTGTTGAATCACACCCACAGAGTCTCTCTCTCTCTCTCTCTCTCTCTCTCTCTCTCTCTCTCTCTCTCTCTCTCTCTCTCACCCCTGGATCTATCACTTAAACCTTCACATCTTACAGACAGACAGACACTAATTAACAGATAGATAGACATATAGATAGAATGAAGAGGGGATAATAGGGAGAACGAGTTATCTATCTATGTCTCTCTCGTTGAGCCTCACATGCTAAACAACCTTCATTAATACACTAAAAAAATAACTCCTTACATACGTCCAAAATCTTCCATCAGAGAGATCAGGAGAGACTAACGATATTCAGATTAATTCAGTGTTTACAGTCTCGTTGCATAAACCTTCAGACTATCAAAAGAACGTAAGCGAACGTAAATTGAACGAAATCGTCATGAAAATGGTCCCTGATCGTTAAAGAGACTCGAGTTGTCTGCAGCCTCCGTGATGCCAGTGTTGTGCTGTATCGCTATTGGTTAAAGCATCTGTGACGTCATTAGTTAAGGCTGTGGCGTCAGTGGTATTCCCCAGGGTTATTGGCAAGACATCGGTGACGTCAGTGGTAGCGATTAGGATGTCATTTGTAGCGCACAGAGTCAGCCTCCTCCTCCTCTATATACACACACTTGACAAGAATACATCTGACACCAAAGTTCCCACACCTACTCACTGCAAGTCCCAGAGCCTGTCACCTGACTCCTACCAATACCACCACCTAACCACTGCCAACACCACCACCTATCCCAACCACCACCTACCCCTACTCCCTGGCAACACCACCACCTACCCCTGCCAATACCACCACCTAACCACTGCCAACACCACCACCTAACCACTGCCAACACCACCACCTACCCCTACCACCACCTACCCCTACTCCCTGCCAACACCACCACCTACCCCTACCAACACCTACCCCTACTCCCTGCCAACACCACCACCTAACCACTGCCAACACCACCACCTAACCACTGCCAACACCACCACCTAACCACTGCCAACACCTACCCCTGCTCCCTGCCAACACCACCACCTACCCCTGCCAATACCACCACCTAACCACTGCCAACACCACCACCTAACCACTGCCAACACCACCACCTACCCCTACCACCACCTACCCCTGCTCCCTGCCAACACCACCACCTACCCCTACCAACACCTACCCCTACTCCCTGCCAACACCACCAACTGACTCCTGCCAACACTGAATTTTCTCCTAATGGATTTTTTAACACACAAAACTGAATTCCATTTTCTTTTTAGGAAGAAATTGTCCTATTTTTCCTAAGTGTGAAATTACTTCCATCTGTTTTCCTTCTTTGTCTTCTTTCATTTTTTATTATTGATTTTTCATTGTCTATTTCATTTCCCCTTCGTTAATTCTCTTTTAATTCTTCCTTTCATGTGGGGTTTATTTGATCTCTTTTCTATTCATCATTTCTCTTCATTCCTTTTTATCGATTCTTTAGTTCTCTTTCTTTCTCGTTTTTGTCTAATATTCTTGTTTTCTTTTCCTATTTCCTATTCCTCCTCATTATTCTTTCTTTCTATTTTCCTTCATTCTTCCTCTTTCATTCTATACCCCATCTGTTAAGCTTTACAACAGACAACATTTAAACATTTACAATACCTCTTTGAATCGGTAAATAAGCTTAACACAACTTAATAATGCCTCTGAAGTTCTCACAAGTAGGGTCAGCTTACCACACAAAGAGTAAGCTTAAAGCCTAATAATACCACACAAAGTATAGCCAGCTTAAAGCATAGTTCAATAATGCCACATAATTTGCCATCGTGAAGTTATTATTGCCAGTATATCAGGGAGAGGGAGAGGGGGTGAGGAGGGGGAGGTGGGGACGAGGGGGAGGAGGGAGAGGGGGGGGTTGGGGGTGAGAGGGGGAAGAGGAGGAGGAGTGAGAGGGGGGGAGAGGAGGACCTGTACACGTTATATACAAGTCAAGTTCCTGCCAATTCAATACAAGAACCAATAAACTTGTACCGGCTTCCTGGCAGTGTGAGTGGGTGGTGGAAAAGCCGGCGGCGGTCCTTACCCAGCCGAGGGAGTGAGAAGGCTGCTAAAGGGGTGATAGTGTTGTCTACAGGCTGGGTGTGCACGAGGAAGACACACAACACAGGAATCAGTTGTGTGTTTCTCAGTCCGTATAGGGTAAAGTGTGTAGTGAATTCGTTTAGTGAGGAGTTGCCACAGGATTGCCATACACGAGTTGCCACAGGATTACCATACACGAGTTGCCACAGGATTGCCATACACGAGTTGCCAGAGATATATCAGGGATGCCAACATAATTATCACAAGAATACTACATAAGAATTGCCATGGGGTTATCAATAAAATCGTAATTCCAGGGTTACCAACACAGTCACAAACCTCGTAACATTATTTGGTATTACAATTTGACTTCGATATTTTTTTTTTTAATGTTTCAGGCTTAAATGTTTGTTATTTTTGACAGTTAAAAAAAAAATGTGTCCAAATATGACCATTACACAAGGCCACGTTCCCCCCCCCCCCCCCCCCCCCCGTCCACACAGAGAGAAAGTAAAGAAAACTGGAAAAAAAAACAATGAAAAAATGAAAATGAGAGAAAGTTAAAGAAAGGAATGAAGAACAATGATAAAGGAGAGAATTGTGAATAAAAGACGACAAGGAGAAGAGAAAAAGAAGTCGATAAAATAAGAAAAAAAATGAAGGAATTGAGAGAAAATGAAGGAAGTGAGGTGGAACGAGCAGGAACAGAGAGGACAATGAGAGGAAAACATCAAACGGGGGAGGAGGAAAAGATGGCGATAATTATCAACAAAATGCATAGGAGAGACATAAGAGAGAGAAGATGATAAAGATAAGAAGCAGAGGGAAAGATAAATCAAGAGAGCGAGATAAAGTGAGTGGTATGAAGGAGGAGGAAGGGAAAGAGGAGAAGGAGGGTGAACAGAGGAGAAGCTGTAATAGGGGAGGAGGAGGAAGAGAAAGAGAAACAATAAGAAAAGGCGAAGGAAGAGAATAAGGAAGAGTAAGAACAAGAGAAGGAGGAGGGGGGAAAAGAAGCGACAAGAGAAGAAAAAAATAGGAGGAGGAGGATAAGAAAGAGAATTAGGAACAAGAGGAGAATGAAGAGGACGAGGAACAAGAGAAAAAGACGAAGAAGACGAAGAAGAAGGCGAGAAAGACGAAAAAGACGAAGAAGAAGAGATATCAGTAGCTTTCCCCAGAGCACAGTCAATGAGTCGTTTAGATGCCAGTCACGAGGCGGCAGCAGGGAGCTCGTGGAAGTCGGCCTCATCTCCCCCACCCCCTCCAACAACTCCCTCCAGACAACGGCAACTGTAACAACGGCCCTGTAACAGTAACAACAGCCCTGCAACAGTAACAACGGCTCTGCAACAGTAACAACGGCCCTGTAACAGTAACAACGGCTCTGTAACAGTAACAACGGCCCTGTAACAGTAACAACAGCCCTGCAACAGTAACAACGGCCCTGCAACAGTAACAACGGCCCTGCAACAGTAACAACGGCCCTGTAACAGTAACAACGGCCCTGCAACAGTAACAACGGCTCTGTAACAGTAACAACGGCCCTGCAACAGTAACAACGGCCCTGTAACAGTAACAACGGCCCTGCAACAGTAACAACGGCCCTGTAACAGTAACAACGGCCCTGTAACAGTAACAACGGCCCTGCAACAGTAAACAGGCCTCCAACTTCGTATCTGTTTAAATTTGTTTGTTTTTGTCCTAAATTACGAAGAGAAAAGGGGATATTTTTTTACCGTGTGTGTGTGTGTGTGAGTCCGATGTGACGTCATGGTTTGTTTACAGGTTGAATGTGTGTGTTTTTTTCCCCAGGTTAAAGAGATACGCTATTGTATAAACATAGCAGCATCACGAGTAGACAACTAGAGACTTGGGTATATAGATAAAACCGAGTTGAGTGAGCAGACGGACACACAACCCTACCTACGATGGGGCCCGGTGGTGAAGAAGAGGAATGGGAGGAGGAAGAAGAAAGATGTAAAAAGGACATTAGAATAAACAGGAAAATAGAAAGGGATTAATACTCCCCCCAACTCAATCCCCAGGAAACGAAAGATAGAGGATTAAATCTTATCCATTAACGTCAGAACACCTTCATTTATCCTGGCGGGTTTAATGTCCATATTGTGTCCATGACCCATCTGTGATATGTCCTTTACCTCTAATAAATCGTATCTCTTTTTAATAATTACATTTGTATCTGTCCACACTAAGTATAATTACTCTACCTATACTTAAAATACCTAAAGCTACACCTGTCATATAATAATTACTGCACCTGTACTTAAAATATACCTAAAAACCACACCTGTCATAGAATAATTACTGCACCTGTACTTAAAATACCTAAAAACCACACCTGTCATAGAATAATTACTCTAATCTATACCCCAAAGTCTAAACCCGAAATAATTGCCCTGATATTTCTGCCACAAAACTCACCACAAATAAGACTAAATTCCCAGTAGCTTCCAAAAGACCTTTACTTAATACCTGCGGACCCAACCACCTCACGCAAGATTAAATTACAACACTGGATACTATTATGACTTAGATGATCAAGTTATATTAAGTCCCTGACACCTACACAGAGAGAGAGAGAGAGAGAGAGAGAGAGAGAGAGAGAGAGAGAGAGAGAGAGAGAGAGAGAGAGAGAGAGAGAGATCATTCCTCAAAAAACCTACAGAGGGAAAAGGTTCAACTCGAGAAAAAGAGACAGATAGAGAGACAAAGAGACAGATAGACAGAGAAACTACATCAATCCTCATAACATTTACAAAGACTGTCTGAAGGAGAGGTAGGGGGGGGGAGGGCTTCAACACCATGACCATAGGCAATACATTACGCTACAAAAGGAATCCAATCCCATCATTTAACCTCAAAAGACAGTGACATTAGGGTTCCCAACTCTCCTGAAGTTTCTCGACTCTACGTCCATACTACCTTAAGTTTTACCTAAATCCACCTCACTTCACCTAATTACTCAACCACCTATTGTTCCTCCCACTTTAATTACTCTTCAACATCTAGAGCTTTTAAGAATAGTGCTACCTGCTCTAATTCTTTCTCCTAATTATTTTTAACCACCTAGAGCCTCTAATTACACTAATCACCTCCAGCAGAGCCATCAAGAATAGTGCTGGCTGCTCTAATTACTCTATCTCATCTCCCCAAGACAAAGAAAGAGCGTCCGCCTTACTGCTGCTCCCGAGAGAGATGAGAGATGTTCAGGAAAGATGTTTCTCATGGTCCTCTGGCCACTTTCAGGACCAAGTTATCTCTTCTCTTGATGCCAGGAAGAGAAGAGAATTGTCTGTACTAACAAGAGAAGATCCACGGGTCTCTATGCACAAGACAAGATCCACGGGTCTCTATGCACAGTGTATTTAAGGGACATCTAGGCTCGTGGAACTTTAATTCAATGTAAAATTACAAGTTGAAATATATAAAACCGAGCTAACTTCAAACAAAAATAAAAATTCGTAAAATATTGGAATATAGTTAAGATCACACAGTTGACCACTTATAAATGACTCTTTAAACTCTTCTAAAAGGAACCTACGTCACCATCAGGGGTACCAACATTACCACAACATCTGTGTGTGTGTGTGTGTTTCTGACTGCTGCCATCTTTGTTTACTAATGCTGCCATAACAACACAATATCTTGGCCGACGAGACATCTTATACCATAAATATTTTGGGGTAAATGAGCCAGCCAGCGAGCCAGCGAGCCAGACAGACAGACAGACAGACAGACAAATAAACAACTAGAGAGTCATTAAGACAGCCAACCAGCCACCAAACCAAGTAGATTCTTCACGTCTCTCTCTGTGGTCAATAATTCAGCGTGCAGACCTTTGAGAATCTGGAGCCCAGGTTTATTTTGGATGTAATCAATGGAATCATCTCCTCCACATTGACATTTTGTGAGGCTGTGTAGTTCAACTTGACCACCGAACCTAACCTAACCTAACCTAACCTAACCCAACCTAACCTTACATAACCAAGAGCAATGGACACTTACATCCTCCTCCGCTGGTTTACGGATCACAAGAGGCACATATAGGGGGAAGAGTGGATACAACATTCGTCTCCCGTCCTTAGGTTCTCTAGTTCGACTCCCGTGAACCATCTAGTTATCAATGGGGAGATAATTTTTGACGTTAAGTAAGTGAAGGTAACACAGTGCAATACCAACTACACTGGTATACACTTTCACTCATACACTCTCACACATTCATACAGTCATTCATACACTCTCATATACTCACTCACACACCCTCACACATACACTCACTCACTCATACACTCACTCATGCACTCATACACTTTCACTCCATACAATCTCATACACTCATTCATGAAGGCTTTAGAGTGCCATCCCGCCTGGAGTGAATCCCAGACTACCGTAAAAGTGCCATGATGTCTAGCAGTGTTGTGGATCGATGGCACTGTGTAGAGAGTGTGGCACCAGCACTTGGCACTCGACCAGGCGGGAGGCACTGCTAGCTATATCACGTGTCTGATGGGAACAGCTGATGTCCGCCCACGTGTATGTATATATGTATGTATGTATGTATGTATGTATGTATGACTGTATGTATGTATGTATGAAAACGAACTTAAATTAACACATTGAACCATGAAAATGTTTTACAATTACATCTGTTTCTAATTAACACACACACACACACACACACACACACACACACACACACACACACACACACACACATATGACCGTCAGAATATAAACAAACTATCACTCACCTTCCTCCTCCCTCACCACACACCTGCCAACACTTACGTAACCCAGGATGAACACCACCCACCCCGCACCACCAACACCTTATACAGCTCTACAAAACAAACAAACATTAACAATCAACTAATGAATAAAATGATAAACTTTAACCTAAAAAAAACTAATTACACTCTTACATCACAAAGGGGGTTTTAAGGGGACTTATTTTTTTTGTATGGTTAATAATTTGGAGTTAAGTGGTTTCATTGTTCATCCTGGGGAGAAAAATACTTGAAGTGGAGGGTTTTAGAGAGATGGCACTAGTCAGACACGTGGCACTCCTATCTGGCACACATCCCAGCCTCTCTGGCACCATCAAGACTGCCCTCCACGTGGTGTTAGCTTATTGCTCGAATGGCTGTGTACTCTCTCTCTCTTTCTCTCTCTCTCTCTCTCTCTCAAACTACTTATCTTTGTCTTCCTCAATCATTGTCTAGAGAGAGAGAGAGAGAGAGCACCGCGCCCATCTCCGCCACACCAACCACCTTTCCAATAAAGTCCTGTCGGGATCACAGCTGACTCCTCCTCCTCCTCCTCCTCCTAGCCGCTCGCCTCTCTATCCTCCCAATCCTACAAGCTGTGTATTCTGGGTCATTCCTCTCTGTCCATCTATAATATCTTCACAGTAAACGCCTATCCCCATCCTCTATCCCTCAAACTAGGACTGTTTATCCCTTCAATCAGTCTATCCACCTAACCTCACTTCACTATCCATCTATCCATCCTCTACCCATCTGATCTAGCATCTATCCATCTGATCCCACCTATATCCACCAACATGCGTTACTATATCCATTAGTACCCAACATCTATCCAACAAACAATCTCTCTAACCTAACCAACCTCCTTATCCACCCATCTAGCCAACAGTCATCTAGCCCAGTGTCTATCCACCTTGAATAAAATCCTCTAGATACATGGCCTGGCTTACATCCATCCGAACCTACCCTCACTATCCTCTCCCCTCACACCCACCGTCTCTCTATCCACCCCCACCTTCCTCTATCCAGTCTCATATCGCCTCTTGTAAACAGTGAGAAGGTGAGGTCTTGCAGATGCTCTCTCTCTCTCTCTCTCTCTCTCTCTCTCTCTCTCTCTCTCTGTTTGGTGAGGCCGCCCCCCCCCCTCCTGCCCCTTCCCTGGCACTGTACTAAGGTTGGCACCGTATTAAGGATGACCACGCCTCCAATATGCCACGCCCTCATTCAACCACGCCTCCAATAAGCCACGCCCTCATTCAACCACGCCTTCACTAAGCCCCGCCCTCATTCAACCACGCCTTCACTGAGCCACGCCCTCGTTCAACCACGCCTTAACTTAGCCACGCCCACACGCCCACGCCGGCAGGCCCAAGCGGAGTATGATGGAGGGGCTTGGGGAATATCGGAGCAGGGTGTTTACATTAATCTCTCTCTCTCTCTCTCTCTCTCTCTCTCTCTCTCTCTCTCTCTCCCCATTCAGTTTTCTATCTTTCTCTCCCAGGTTCTCTCTCCTTTCTCTTTATTCTGCTCTATCTCTCTCTTTCACAATTTATTCATGACGGAAAAGTAGCAGAGAGAGAGAGAGAGAGAGAGAGAGACCTCAGCTTTATTAGGTGACCTGGACACAGAATTCCAACCAGGGTTCACCACATGTACAGGTATTCCAATTATAGAGACTGATACAACCTCCTGCACCACTACCACCACTACTATCACCACTACTATCACCACTACTACCACTACCACCACTACTACCACCATTATCACCACTACTACCACTACCACCACTACTACCACCATTATCACCACTACCTGTACTACCACTACCACCACTACTACCACCATTATCACCACTACTACCACTACCACCACTACTACCACCATTATCACCACTACTAATACTACCACCACTACTACCACCATTATCACCACCACTACCACCACTATCACCAGTGCTACTATCACAAAAAATCTCCCCCTTGAGACTCAATACTATAAACTTGAGACTGAGTACCTCTACCTTGAGTACATACTTCCTCCTCGAGTACATACCTGAAAAGAACAGAAAAAAACAACATTAATAACTAAAATTCATAATTGATATCGAGACGAAAAATTAAATAAAAACATTAAGAAAATATT
>CAUDMG010000489.1:717500-832500 GCA_958450375.1 Homarus gammarus | reverse complement strand
AACAGCCGGGTAGAAAGACACGCTAGTTGCTGCTGATTGTTCATGCCGTTGGCTGCTGGTGCTAGTTATGTATTTTCATGACGTGGGAACAGAAAACCTCGGTTGGGTGTGGGGAAGGACTCCTGACGTGGGCGTGGGAGATTCCGCGTGGGCGATGGAACATTCATCTTGCTTACTGGTGAGACGCGTACTGGCGATAAGCTTACCAGGGAGAGGGAGAGAGAGGGAGAGAGAGAGAGGGAAAGTAGAAGGAGAAAGGGGCATGAGAGTAGAGGAAGGTAAGAGGACAGGAGGAGGGTGAGAGAAGAAGAGGAAATGAAGGAAAGGAAAGAGTGCGAGGAGAGGCAAGAGGTAGGAACAAGGAGTAAGAGAAAGAGGAATAAGAAGAGGAGGAGAGAAGGAATTTGAGGAAAGGGAATGGGTAAAGGAGAGGAGAAATAAGAGAACGAAAGGAGAAAGATGGTATCCAAGAGGCTGCTGAACTGGCTCAAAAGGGGAGAGGTCTTAGCGACCGACGGACGACCTACCTAAGAGAGTAACACCAGATGAGGCTAGAACAATGGTCATAAAGAGGGAGGTCTTAGCCAGAGACGACCCCCTTGTGAACGCGTTAAGAGGGAACCGGCGATAAATTTACATATAACACAAAGAGGGAGGGAGAGGGAGGGAGATGAGAGGATATGAGTGGTAAGGGAGTGGTGAATGGTGAGAGGGGAAGGTGAGGAAGTTGAGTGGGGAGTGAAGTGTGTGTGGGAGTGAGGAGGTGAGGAATGAGGCAAGCGAGTTGTGAGGCAGCAGTGAGGTGTGAGGGAACTAAACAACCACACCAGGACAGGCCAGAGGTGTGGACTTTTAATCCTGGTTAAGTGGACGCCTGACATAAGTGGTAGAGGGACACTTTAAGAGGCGGAGGAAACTGAGGGAAGAGGAACAGTGAGAAAAAGTGAGGGAGGGAGAGGAAGGGGAGAAAGGGGAAGGGGGAGAAAGGGGGAGTGGGAGGGAGAGGGAGGGGAGAAGAAACAAAGGAGGGGAGTGAAGGAACAGCGTGGGAGTTTAAGGAGGGGATTGTGTATGTGTGAGGAGGAGGGGAGGAAAGGCTGAAGGAAATGGGAGGGGAGGGAGGAGAAGGGTGGGGATAGAAATGGGAGATTTGAGGGGGCAGAAGAAAGGGGTGTGGAGGGAGATGAAAGGAGGGGAGGAGAGGGGAAGGGAGGGGAGAGGGGAGGGGGATACGGCACTGGTCGATAAGTCAATAATCTTGGTAGACGCCCCCAGCTGGTAGCCCTGGGGAGAATGGGAGGGGGGGAGTGGGAGGTAGGGAGAAGAGGTGAGAAAGGGAGAGTGAGAGAGGGAGGTCTGAAGAGAAGGTGAGAAAGGAAGAGAGGAGGATTCAGAGATAGAAGGAATAATAGGGAAAGGGGGGAGGAAGGTTGGGGAAGGGAGGGAGAAAGAAGGACGAAGAGGGGTAGGAGGTAATAAAGGAAGAGAGGAGAGAGGCAGGAGGGAGTGTGGGAATGGAAGAGACGGAACCAGTTTAGAGAAATAGGGTGAGGAAGAGGGACCTGTACACGGAACCTAATCTAACCAAACCTTGACAAATTTAACCTAACCTAACCTGTAAGAGCGTGGGGGGTGGAATTGGGGGTGTATGTGGGTCAGAAATATCACACAGTGGGATGAGGTAAGGGTGTTACGGTGGCTTCATAACATGGTAATATCGACCATGTTTTGTTTTTTTAAGTCTCTGTTCTTTTGCTCCCTCTTGCCCCGAGATATTGCTTGTCTAACATCCTCTTGCTCCGAGAGAGAGAGAGAGAGAGAGAGAGAGAGAGAGAGAGAGAGAGAGAGAGAGAGAGAGAGAGAGAGCTTCTTCTTCACCCGCATCTTCCTCTCACTAATTCCACTAATTTACTCTCTCTCTCTCTCTCTCTCTCTCTCTCTCTCTCCTTTGAGGTGGTGGTGTTGGTGGTGGCAGTAGTAGTAGTAGTAGTAGTAGTAGTAATAGTAGTGGCTGTAGTAGTAGTAGTAGTAGCCAAGAATCAAGGCACCAGCCGCTACCAGCCTACTGTAGCACTTAGGTCGACTCATGATGCCCCCCGACCCAAGACCATGAGACCTCTTTTAACGTGGTCCTCCCTTATGACCTAATCCCAGTGACATGTGGCCCTGGCCCTCCTCCTCCCCCCCCCCCCTATCTTCCTTGTTCTTGTTTTATCTCTTCCTCCTCTCCATCTTCCCATTTACCAACATTATTATCCTCTATATTCTTCCTCTTTCTTATTCATTTTTCCCCAATTCCTTCACCTCCTTCCTTTATTTTATTTCCCTAATTATCTCCATTTTTGTTAATTTTCCCTCCTTCGTGATTCTCTCCCTCCTAAATATTCACTTTTCTTAATTTTCTCTCCTCTAATTATTCTCTTTCATAGTTCTATCTTTCTTAATTATTCTCCATTCATTATTTTCTTTATTTTATTTTTCCCTCTTCATTTATTTCTCCCGTTTCTTCATTTTTTCTTTATTCTCCTTTACCTATTATTCCTTTTCTCTATCTCCATTTTTATTTATTTTCCTCCAATGTCTTACCCTAACCTCAGATGGTTAAATATTTACACACAGAATCCCTCCACACACACACACACACACACACACACACACACACTAATCCACAGGTTTTATCTCTCCCTTTCTCCTCCTTCCATTCCCTAATCCTATCACTAACCGTCTCCTCCCCCTCTTCCTCCCTTTCTTCCCTCCCCTCATCCCCATTCTTTCCCTTCTCTCCCCGCAACCTTCCCTCTCCACCCGTCTCCCCTCCCTCTCTCTACCACTGACTCACCTCCCTCCCTACCTCTCCACCCCCTACTCTCCCTCCCTCCATCAACCCACAACCCTCCCCCACCCCTAACAGGTGGTGTTCGTCGTGCCACAGTGCCACACCTTCCCACTCACCCACACACATCTGATTACTCGAGGTAGTGCCACCCAACACCACGAGAGAGAGAGAGAGAGAGAGAGAGAGACCAGAATAAACCGATAATTGACGTTAAGGACAAAGAAGTACAGTGTATGTATGTATTACCTACCTTATCCTAACAGAGACACAGACAGACAGACGAATAGAATAGTGGACAGAGATAAAGGCAGGAAGAAGGGAGGGAAACAGACAGACAGACCGACAGACGGACCAATGTAGTCCAGTATAGATCTCTCCCCCCCTACCCCCCCCAAACGACTAACAGCGCTGGCTAGGGTCATAAAACTCTCAAGAGGCATTCTGGGTAAAACTCATCTTAAAACACTAACCATTGTGCCGATTTCAGGCAACTAAAAGCAAAAAAGGATTTCGGGGTAAATCTGACGCCTGAAAAGCTTTACAAGATGCCGATTTCAAGCTACTATAAGCAATGAGTTGTGCCGATTTTAAGTTACATTCATGAAATAATCTGAGTAAAAAACAGAACACGAAATCTAACCTGACCTGACCTGATCTAACCTACCCTACCAAAACCCAACCAAACCCAACCCAACCCACCCAATCCTACCCTACCCTACACTACCCTACCCTACCCTAACCTAACCTACCCTACCCTACCCTACCCTAACCCTAACCTCGAGGCATTGTGAGTGAAATACGGCGGAGAAATAAAAAAAGTTATCCATTGTGTTGTAACTGAAGCTATTATGAGCCCTGAAGAGACGCAAGTGAAGAAAATTCGGGAAACCTATTCACTGAAAGTTTCAATCTATCGAAGAATAACGTACGTGTGTGTGTGTGTGTGTGTGGAGGGGGAAGTCGTCGTGTAAGTGTGTGTGGTTGTTATCTGCGTTGTATGAGTGGGCGGTTGTAGTCTGCGTCTGTCTCTGTGTGTGTGTGTGTGTGTGTGTGTGTAACCTCTGCCAAACTAGACAGCCATCGCTTTCCTGGAAGACCGGAGGTCGACTCGTGTGTGGGAGGAGGGAAGTCTGAGCACTCAAGTGTGACTCATGCTTAACCCTTGGGCTGAGTATGTTCTCCCCGAGCTTGGACTTAAGTGTGAGAGAGAGAGAGAGAGAGAGAGAGAGAGAGAGAGAGAGAGAGAGAGAGAGAGAGAGAGAGAGAGAGAGAGAGAGACTGGTAAGGTGAGGACAATCGCTTCTCGTAGGGATCGGGTTGTAGTGGCCAGAGTGGTGGACCTGATGATGTAACTTAATCCTGCAATACTGGTGTGTGTGTGTGTGTGTGTGTGTGTGTCGCAGGTATTAAGGTGTTATGGAGAGCTGAGTGTATATTGGCTGGCCGGGTAACTGATGGCCTAAATCATGTTACAACTCCTATCTTATCTTACACCTGGCTTCCCTTCCTTCCTCCTCCTCCTCCTCCTCCCTTCCTTAATACTGGTGATAGTGTGAGTGTCAGGGGCAACCTTGTCTCTCCAAAACACCTTCATCTCCCCTCCCCCACTAGTCCTATCAATACACATCCTTCTGCTGTTGTTGCTCCTCCACAGCCCCCCACCTGGTAGGTCTTCCTCTCCCCCCCATGGACGTAATGTTACCACCTTTATCTCCGTCAGGGAACTTAAGATCTGTCGCTTGCATCTCCACCTCCTCACGTGCTGCCTAGACTCTTGACTCACACACACTCTCGTCCTACCAGCTGTTTTTGTTGGATTGTTTTTGAGTAAATATTTTCTGTCGTTTATACCCAACTCTTGATACTTTCTAAACCCGTTTCTTGTTATACTTTACCGTCTAAATAAAACTCTTATCATGTTCTGCATTCTGACGTTATCGCCTACACACACAGGCACGCACACACATAGGCACGCACACACACACGCACGCACACACACACTACTCTAAAATCCTCCCCTTTCACATTCAAGGAACAGTAAAAGAGTGATGGAAGAGGAAAGGAAGAGCATTAAGTTTACTGTAGCCCACCAAAACACTTCCTCCTTTCCCTCTTTCTCTCCCAAGAAGAGGAGGTATAAAAGAGAGGGGATGTTTTTTATGGAAGGGGGGATGGGAGAGGTGTTCCCCTTCCTGTCCCAAGAATAGTACACGGGAGGGATTTAGGACTAGAGATTGATATAGCCTTTCCCCTCCTCTTCTATAATTGATGTACTTAAGCCTCCATCACCAAGCAATTAATCAGTGTTAATTACCTCCTTAACTACCCTCTCTATCTTACATATGTGTGATGTGTCATTAGGCTACATATGTGTAATATTTAACCTATATATGTGTAATTTATAGCTGTTGTTTAAATATGTGTTAAAAATAATCCTTTAGCTTATGTGTAATAATTTATCAACCTACATATTTAAATTAATACCTAACCTAACCTAACCTAACCTAACCTAATCTAACCTAACCTAACGGGGAGAGAACGATAAAGTCCCAGTGCAATTTCAAAGACATTCTCCTTCCATTTTTACGTCGCTACTTAAGAAATGGTTCAATTTGGGTGACCTTTTTTTACCTATCCAAATGGGACCAAATTTTACCGTAAGACTCTCAAGTGAATCTAAATATTAAGAGATACTATCCTATCCTAACTATTCAATGACTAGCTGGTGGAAGGCTATCCCTATACAATAGTTATCATTTATATAACTATTCGTAATTGTTATCTAATTTTGTTGTATTTACTTTAGTTCATTCAACCTGTTTTTATTCGTTTAATATTTCATGTAAAGTAATTCCTTCATTAATGTTATTTAGTCATACTTACTAATTTATTCATCTACAATTGATATAATTATTCATACAATCAAAACTATTCATTTTCTGATTTAATTATTCATATTTATTCATCGATTCGTATGTCCATATTCACATCTGCTTCGTAAAATATATATACACCTTGTTTACACGTTAATTAGTAATCACAGGTGGACAACAAATCAATAATCAATTTCCTTTGGCCGTAATAATGACCAAACTGTGTTCTATATATACAGGTGTTTCATTAAAATTGTAAGGTAACTATTGAACCGACTTGTCATACACTAGAGCAAGATACATAAGTGTGTATAGCCATAGTGTCTTGGTGTATACATTGCTTGTTATACCTGCACTATGTATATTGTATACTTGCACTAGTGTATATATAACTGCTGAGTTAATGTGAAAGCTGGACGTCACATTGAGAGAGAGAGAGAGAGAGAGAGAGAGAGAGAGAGAGAGAGAGAGAGAGAGAGAGAGAGATCAACCCAGGGCATCTATCACCTAAGCCTGACGTCACACATCACACACCGGTTCAGGAATAGGACAGGTACACCCCCCTCTATTAATCGCGGGGTTATTTGCGAGACAATTGGGTGTTTACGACTAACTGCTGGTGATATGGTTACACTCGTGCTGTTGGTCTGCATCGGATAACGATCACACATACTGTTTCCTCAATGGGGATTCGAACCTGTGACTAATGGAATGACAGCCCAGGGATAATAACCATTCCACCACCATACCAAACAGTCAGTAGTTAAAGTCATGGGATGTTCTGTTTACTTTTCCTAGATTTAAATTATCAGATATTCGTAATTTTTCCCCATAATTAAGGTTTAGTGAAAGAAGTTTATTACGATATAATGCTTGTGAAATTTCGAAGTGTTTTATCATTATATTTACATTGTAGTTGAAGTAGAACAGTGAGATGCATCGTTACACCTCTAACTAGGGAGATGATTAACGAGTGATCTCTTATGAATGTGAACAATGGAGAACTCTGTCGGATGGAGAGGAGTGTGAGGTGCAGCACGACAGGTAGAGGCAGTGTTACCTGAGATCCACTCCCGAGAAGGAGGTTAATCGTGCACCTGTCAAGAGCAATCAGCCAGGTGCCAGGTGACGCTACAGGTGCTGATAAATCTTAAAAGTTAAACGTCCAACTCAAAGGCAGCTTCATATACGAGTTAACAAAATTATAAGGTAAAATTGCCATAGATCACCTGTTCATTAACCCACACCTACATTATTTTACCTGATGATTACATATCCCTATGTTACCTGATGGGGAGGGTCAGGTTAGGTTAATTTTAAGTGAATTAAACTATGGGGGGGGGGGGGGCTAATCTTCAAGTGATCAATCTCCATATATCCATCATAACTCATTAACAATCTACGTTAAAAACCACCCAACCATTCTCTACCATTCCCACGCCAGGAAGAGAGATCAGCCATCACAGGGTTAAATTATGACAAGGTTAAACACGTGAGAGAGAATAGTTCTTTATACTGTACACCTCTACTGGACGGACTCAACGGTAGTGGCTCTCCTGACTGATAGTGTGACGTAACTCGCGTGTATCTCACCCACTGGACTAGCGCCAATGATCCCTTCGAAGTAAACATTATTCCCCCTTCCCCTTCCATCCACCCCTCCTTCCTATCCCCTACAGGTAAATCCCTCCTTCCCCCCTTCCCCTCCCATCCACCCCTCCTTCCTATCCCCTACAGGTAAATCCCTCCTTCCCCCCTTCCCCTCCCATCCACCCCTCCTTCCTATCCCCTACAGGTAAATCCCTCCTTCCCCCCTTCCCCTCCCATCCACCCCTCCTTCCTATCCCCTACAGGTAAATCCCTCCTTCCCCTCCCATCCACCCCTCCTTCCTATCCCCTACAGGTAAATCCCTCCTTCCCCCCTTCCCCTCCCACCTCCCTCGCCTCTCCTCTCCCCCAAGACCATGTTGGATGCTCCTCCTTCAACTAGCAAGATATACCATGTTAGAAAATATTACCACGAACAAAACACCTCATCTATTTTTTTCCCTTTTCAACACTATAACCGGAACTGGACTGAGATGGGTTAAAAAACGTGTTCAGTGTGCAGGAGGAATAGAGGAAGAGGCACGTTAGAGAGTTTAAACTAGTCGTTCCTTCTGAGTATTGTGATATGAATCTTTTTATCAATATTTAATCAACCTAATACACACACACGCTTTCTTCATATGATAACTTATGCCAACAAAAAAAAAATCATCAACATTGGTATAAATCGTCAACGTCCTCACGATCTTTACGCTGATTGGCTGATGTTTGTTTATTTACGTATATTTAAAGCGACGTAAACAAAACACACGAGCATAAACTTCTAGTGATGAGTCAACACCACAACAAAACGCGGCTCAGTGTTTGTTTTGGCCTTTAAATAAAACAGAAACTACACAACATTTGTTTTCTTTACTCTTTGTTTCCTATATATACAGTACATACAAAGCACTTTACTACTGTTGACAATATATGATACAAACATGGAACACATCTGCCAGCGCACGGGTATAGTCTCATATTGGATAAGCTCCACGAACACAAAAGCCAAACTCTTTATTTTCTAGACGACACAAACCAACCTAACCTAATCTGGTGACTCATGGTAATTTGATTGGAATAGCTTAGGTTAGGTTAATCCATGTAGTTTACTTTCAAGATGCATAAACAAATATATAGTTTTGTTGTCTCATTCCAACTGCATACACGTTTCCCATTTCGTCCAACAAACTCTCGACGTCAGCGAAATCTCAAAGTCAGATGGATGGACGAATGGATGGATGGATGGAATTAATATGGAACACCTAAGGCTGAAAAGTTAACCCTTGAGGTGTACTGTACATTAATCTACCGAACATAAACCAATCACATCCTCTAAAATGTGGTCTACAAGAATTTTCCAAACATCACCTGTCCAATTAGTAAAATCTATTAGAAACTAGCCATTAAAGGTATCATCATGTTCAGGGGATAATGACCCAGATGAATCACTTCACACTTCAGGATGTCTGTACAAATCCTCCCGAGTTTATCTCTCACCGGGGACCCAGTTTTTAATTTCATTCATCCATCCCAATCTCTGCCTTCCCCTGGCCCTCCTACCCTCAATTTTACCCATTAATATCTCTACCATTATCTCCCCATCTCTAATTATATAGCCGAAGTATCTCATTTTCTTTATTTACTATAAATTTTGCCAGACATGATGAAAGCGCAACAGCGTTAACCCACACGCACACCTTTTAGTTGTTCCTGTGTTTAAACAACAAGATTGTTTCTCACACGCAACAAGCTTGTGTTAACGCGGCGGTGTAATGAAGTTCTAATACTAAAGAAGGAAGAGCAAAGGGGTTGTTAGAGACAGAATCATCTCTTGATTCAGTGAGTAAAACATAGCAAATGCTACAACATTAGATTAGTTAGGTTAGGTTAGGCTTGGTTAATTGAGTTGAAAAACTAATTTCCGGTCTTAGGTTAGATTGGGCTTGGTTTGATTTGGTTAGGTTTAATTAGGTTAAGTTTGGTTAGTTGAAAGACTAACTTATTTTTCTTTTCTTTGCAGGTATATAATAGGAAAGTACCGATGTTTATAATGTGCCTATGGGTACACAAGAAGGTGCCCCAAAACAGCCTTGTGTCAACTTTGACCCTGAACATTTTCCACAGTACCTACTACACAAATATATATTCTGGATTAAACCCGTCAACACTGACGTTTTGTATTCCAGCTCACACGGATGCAACATGATCGTAAAAATCCAATTCATATGTACACTGCAGAATTCAACAAACTATTCATTATTAAATGACTGCAGGTTAGGTTCGGTTAAATCACATAAAACAGACGATCGTCCAAATGGGATGTAATTGCAGGTAACACATGTCACCCAAGAACCCACGAGTACGGCTTACCTTTAAAATCGTCGTCTAACTTCGAACTGATGTTGTTTAATAATCACAATAGTCTTAAGAAGAACACAAGTGATCCACTAAACGTTCGACTGTACCTTTCACTATAATATTAACAACCACAGTAAAAAACGATACTTTCTTCCCATAAACAGATGACAGCAACACTCCTTCCTACCCAGAGCGACAGAGTTCTCTCCCGGAGTGCAGAGGGTCAGAGATCCCTTGAAACATTTATATCAACAGACAACCCGAACCACAGTAACCCAACTTGCCCTAAAAATAATCTAAGGTCCTTGGGATAGGTTAGGCTTGCTCGTGTCGTCTTTTAAAATAAATGTTTTATCGCCGTAGCCTCCAGAGCGCAGGGAAAGAAACCCTACTTTATGCCTCACTGCTGCTGATGGTGTTGGCGATGCGTGCTGGTCATGACGTATCATTATGAATCAGTTGATTGCTCGGCAGCTCTTGGGAAGTCGTCGGGTCCCGGTGGCTTTTTTCCCCCCTTTTTCATAAGTTTACGAGTCAGTAAATCAATACTTTTACAACTACCGGTATCGAATATAAGATTGGATATATCTGAAATGTTGTCTTTTAACCTGGCGTGACTAACATGCAGTATTGTACAAATTTCCTTGGTTATATTTAGCTCATTTACTACCCATTATGGTCACTTTGAAACAATTAACAAACTTTATGACATCAAGATATATTTCATAACTCCGCCGGTTGGTCCTGCTAACTTCAAAGCGCCAGACTACCAATGTTTCAATGCTCGTAAATAAAGAATATTATCTTGTAACTGGGGACTGACAGAAGACATCTAGTTATAACAGTCCCTTTGTCTAGAATCGACCAGTTAAGTGACCCCACATTCCAAGTTTCGAGGAGGAAATTGGTCATGAATTGGTTATCAGGGTCGTTGTGAGGATAATAATAAGACTGTAATAGGGGAAGGGGGGAGGGGGTAGGGGGTTAGTGGTGAGCTAGTGACGTAAGCGGGTAGGGGACATCAAGACACGTCATCTACGAAATACATCCAGAAAGTCACGTCACGAAATACGTTTATAGACGACAAATACAACTAAAAATTAACATAGGAATCTTTTACACACATGAGGATCGTAAAGTATATTAAGAGTTAACACACAAAAGTCCATACTGATATCTTGAACTCGACAGCCCAGAAAGATTTAGAGAGCCACAGCAGACAATAACTGATGGCTTAACGACCCGTGGCTCATTAATCACACCAACTTCATCTCCAGTTTTAGCTGAGGCGAAAAACCAAATTTAATAATTGCAAGAGAAACATAAATCATGTTCATCTTTAACTTATTAGCTCAATACTCCTCTTAAGAAAATGACTTGAATAAAATACAAAGCTGTGCCTTAAGGAGAGAGAGAGAGAGAGAGAGAGAGAGAGAGAGAGAGAGAGAGAGAGAGAGAGAGAGAGAGAGAGAGAGACACTCCTCCTTACAGTATCATAAAAATATTTCCCACAGTGTCTTGGCAGGACCGTGTAGGAGCTGCCTGTTATGAGTGCACTCCACCTCATTATTTCCCACGTGTGACTGACAGTTGTTCTAGTGTGTGTGTGTGTGTGTGTGTGTCTTACAAAGGCCTTGGCAACACTGTACCTGGAATTACCTTCATGGTCTTGTTTCTTCACCACCCACCCCACCGACCCCACCCATCCCTCCCGTCCCCTCCCCAGTCTGGCTCTCCTTCCTAGCTAGACACTGCTCTCCGATCCGGCTCCCCTCTCTAGCCTAACCTTACTCCCCCGCCTGGTCCTCCTCCCCACCCCAGCCCTCCTCCCTATCCCGCCCTTTCTCCCCACCCCAGCCCTCCTCCCTATCCCGCCCTTCTTCCCCACCCCAGCCCTCCTCCCCACCCCAGCCCTCCACCCTATCCCGCCCTCCTCCCTATCCCGCCCTTCCTCCCCACCCCAGCCCTCCTCATCCCTTGAACAATTTTTTTTCTGCTCATCTGTCATATTTCCTTGCGTTATCCAGCTCCATGAACGCCTTTCCTGACTAACTGACTGGCGAACAGAGATAATTTTTCCCCCGCACACAACAGAGCCTCCTCAATACACCCCCCCACCCACACGGACCTAACCCCCCAAAAAACAAGCCTACATGCTCCTCACTACCTCCTCTTACCACTAATTTTTCCGCTCAACAAATTCACCATACTAGTAACATGAAGTGAGGTTGTAAAGTGAGCTGCTAGAGTGATTAAGCTCGTAACTATGGGTATTAAATCATTGGCTGCATACTTAGTGCGTGTCTGGGAGAAAAACAAACAATGATTACAAGACCCAGAAGACACCATCCTAACACGTAAAGTATGTTATTTAACCTCTTGGACTGGGAAAAAAAAACATCACTAGCCTGGCAGTGTCACTTGAGTTAGTCCACTGGCAAGGAGTAAATAAACAACCAAAAAAAATTAGTACTTTTGAGATATTTATGTTGGTTTTTATGTGAACAGAATCAACCTCTCACTAGTAACCCTCATAAATATTTTGTAACCGACGTAAATAATGACGGGGTAAGGGATTATCCTACATAAGGAATTGCCTGGGTAATTAGCCTAAATATCTGTCTTCTGATTATCCGAAATTATTGTCCGAGTTAAAAATTATCGCTAATTATCTAGTCAAAGAAAAAAAAAAGACGGTGTTATTTATTGCATTTACAGACGATCATCAACCTCTGAATGGCTTATCAAATTACATTTAACTGGTAACAGGATAAATGGATTGGGGTCCTACAGTATATTTGACGAGTCCTAATGGGTTTGGGTAAGTCAGGTCGGGGGGCCTAGTAGAGCTGTGGCTAAGTCAGGACGGGGCTAAAATTAACTACTCATTCTAAATTCATAGTTATTAGTGATTAGTCCGAGTTCTCAGTTGCTAGGAGAGACGGGAATTATTTCAATACATTCCCCAATCTTCGTTAAGCTGGGATTAACGAGGGAAATAATAACAACTCTCCACATAATAAGTCACGCATAACATGATAACCTTTAAGAAAACTGATATTATTATGGTTATTAGCATGATAACTTGTAGATTATTGTTAGTTACTGGTGATAATATAAAGTTGATATCTTTTTTACAATAAATTTTAAATGTCGAGAAAATTCGACCAGCAGACCGCGGCATTAGCATAATAAATTGCAAATGATAAACGATTATTTTAATGACACGCTAAGTTAACGATAATTTCATAATGCTTCGCCCTCTAAATAATAACTTATGATGATTTGTTGAGACGGTAATTTTGTAATTACTCGTTCAGGTAATGACAATTTAAACACCTATAATGAATCCCAAGGAACCATTAAGTAAACGACAATTGTCTCAAAGTTCAATCGCATTATAATTTCTTACTAATCTAATTTAAATTAAATTAATCTAATCAACCCCTATGATAACCAAACTTAACCTAACCAAACCCTTATCTGATCGTAACCTAATCTAACTAATGCTAACCTCACCCAACTAACCCCTAGTCCAACTAATCCTATCATAACATAATTAATCCTAACCTAACCCAACTCCTGAAGTATTTAATCCTAATCTAAGAAAACTAAATGTAGTCAAACCTGAAGGAAGTTTCAAGACAACTGGAAGAGTAAATATATTGAGGCCATTATAATAATATGAAGAAAAAAATAAGAACGTACAGACAAATGCAACCATGTATCTAGCTTCCTCTTGACAACCTAACAAAAAAATATATTTAATATGAGTCAGATCCTGTTAGCTCAGCTCCTGAACAAATAGGTCAGTGGAGTAGGGACTCCCTACTCCACTGACCTATTCAAGGAGCAGTGTTAAAGTACATGCACAGAGATGTAACTGACCAAGAGGAAAGAAACAGTTGTTTATTAACATTATTATGTCTTCACAAAGAACAATAATATATATAATGTAAACAAAGGCAAGATACATCCTATGGGTGTGTAGCTCCATAGATTACATATAAACACGGAGACATACGAACACATTTCAATAGGTGTAGGTTACGCCGAGTGAGAGATTGTGATTTAACATGATCTACGTCTCGTAAAGAACATATACTTACACATTTTTATACATATGGTTAATACATCAAAGATCATTTATACGCACGAAGACATGTGAATACTGTGACGGTCGTGGTAGTAGAGTGAGGGGGTGGATCAATGAGACAGGTGAGTGCACAGGTGGAGGGGCAGACACCTACCTGGTTCTCTGAGTTGAGGAGCTTGAGCTGGTCGTTGATGAGGGAGTACTTGGCACTCTCCTCCTTCCTCAGGGCTCGCTCCTTCTTCAGCTCGGGAGACCAAAAAGTTTTAATGGAGTGCATCGACGAGCCTAATTTTTGGTTCGTTAACTCCAGTTCTTTTTTCAAGTTCCCGAGTTCTTTCTGAAGGTCTGAATTGTGCATTTGAAGTTCTGAGAAATACCCATCCCGGCCCATGCCCCCGAGGGTGCTTGGCCCATGACGCCCACTAATTTCCGGGTTAGGGCTGGCCCGCGCCCTGCCCATGGAGTGATGATCACGGTAGAGGTCGTCCTCCAGCATAGGACCGCGGTCCAGTGAGCGGTCACGGCGGGCCATGTGGCCACCCTGAACCCCGTGAATGTCCATAGCGCCCCCTCGTTCCATGCTGCGGTCTCGGGGGTCACGAATTGGCATAAACTCACGGTCGTGAGCCTCGCGGTCCAGAGAGTGGTAGTTGCGTCCTACGTTACTGCGGCTTTGACTACGGCTACGGTGGTGGGTACCTGGTGCTGATCCGCTGCGGCGGTCCGCTTCCATGGTGGCGTGGGGGTCCATGTATGGCCCGCCTTGGTCCAGCGCCAGGGTCGGGGATGCGGCACGGGTGGCGGAACGGCTACGGCGCGCGGCTGCTGACGGCTGAGGGCTGTGGGCGCGGTGGTGGCCGCCCTGGTCCAGGTAGTAAGGGTCGGAGCTCAGGTCGCGACGCTGGGGTCGGGGCGACCTGCTGCTCGGCACCCCGGCTCCCCCACCACCTCCGCCATACACGTCGCGAGACATGCCACCATAATCATCACTGCCTAGCACAACACACTGTCATCACTTCCTCACTACACTGTCACTGTCGCCGCTCGCACTGGCCGAGGGGACACTACTGCAGCCGCGATCAATGGTACACAATGTGGCTGAGGGGAGGGCCCGTAGCTCACAAGATACCCCTCTAATTACACGCCGTTAAACATTTCCTGGCTTCACAACACATCGTGCACTGTACTACAGCATTACATATCACTGGAAGTATAGTTCCTAATCGACAGGACATCACAAAACACTTCCTAATCAAAAATCGAGATAAAAAGAACGGCAACCTGCTTTTCCCATCAGCGGGTGGAGTGGGCCGGCGCAGTGAGCGACTGACAGTATTGCCAATGATTAACTAGTAAAAGCTCAGCTGACATTAGTTCCTCTTTCGAAATATCAAGTCGAAACTATTATTAAAATTGTGAAGAAATATAACACAATAATATTCCTCATCTTTGATTTTTACACTTTGCTTGTTTTATGGATTCAAACAGTAAATTGTAACAGCGCGATAGGTGGCGTAATTGCTAACACTGGAATGGGAAGAACTGGGTAGGGAGAAGTTCTTACAAAGCTCAACAGATGTCAGTAGCGGAGCGGCAGGTCGGCGGTAGTTCCTCCACCACTCACTAGAGAGCACTAACCCACCACTGACGTAAACATGGTAGATGTTCGATAAGTGCCGAACTACTGATATTTATATTTTTATTTCCAAACTTAATAGGATTTGCTGATCATTTGTAATAGCTTTTACCAATTATATTAAAAAATAATATAAAATATATACAGAAGATGTTATAGATAAATATTTGTGTTTAAAATTATTTTCCTAATTTTTTCAAACAATATGTTGTCGAATACGATTTAAAGCCCCACCAAAATATAAACAAACATGGGAGTGACAGTGTAAGTAACTCTTTAATACTTTAAATACTTTTGATTGTTTACATTTAACTAAGCAGTGTTACCAATGCTTAAAAACAAAAATTCTGAATTTTTATAGTAAGAAAATAACACAAATACTGTACAGTTTAAGGTCGCTGCTTTATCAGTGAATTTAATCGGGGTTTTCTTGAAGCACCTTAGTAAAAACTGAACAACTATAAAACAAATATTATTAAAGGGCCATTAAAAGTAAAACACAAAATGACTATACGGGTTTTTAAAGAGCTGGAATGAAGGTCGTACTTTATTTATAGTTGGGAATGAGTCAAAATGGGGTTTGGGGAAGAACAAAATTGGGCTGAATATGAATGAATATAAAATTTAACTAAATGGACCAGTTTCCAATATGTAATTGGTATTAATTGATATAAATTTACTAATTATAAAGTAAATAATAATCTTGTTTTGATTTATAGCCTATAAAATTAAACTAAACTACCTAACCTAACCTAACTTGCTTAATCTTGAGCTTCACCTAAACATTATTATTACTGTATATGAATTAGGTAAATATTCGGTAGTGATTATACACAGAACTTTATATTGATTTTTATATAGGAAGATAGAGAAAAGAAAAGGAATAAATTACTGTACCTAACCTAACTCCAGTGTGTATACCTAACCTAACTCAACGATAAAATAAAGGAATCTATAGAAACCAAACTTGATATCGATGAGTAAGAGGAAACTTGAAAAATATAAGTTTACGACGAAAACAAAGATAAGGACATGTGTACGAGTATCACATGACGTCGGCACTACCACTGAATATGAATCAATTGGTATAATTTTATCTAATTATGTATTAAATGTTATCGTTCAGTGACCGATCAGTGGCGAAGAGGGTAAAAGTAAAAAGATTAATGAGTAAGAAGTAAATATATATCCCCCCGAATTTGTAGTCGCTTAAGTGAAATTGAAAAGTGAAAATAACTTGAATAATATAAATTTCCAATGTAGTCCCTTTAGAGTAAAGTATTCTTCTCAGTTTTTCTTGTTCTCCCGATACAGTATCAATATAAAGTTCCGTGCATGGTCATTCCGGAATCTTAGCCTCTGGTTAGGTAGGTTAGGTAGGTTCATTTAATGATGCCAATTATATTATGTAGCTGTACCTGGTACTCTGAAATGTTTCCAATCCTGCCGGTAATAATTTCTCGAATAACGAAAAATTATTTAGGTACGATAAAACAACTTTTTTACTGGAGTTTTTCATGCTGCATACAGTGTTGATATGGAAAGGTTGGAGAAATTATTAAATTATTGGGTTATGACTCTTCATATTTTGTTAATATTGACCCCCACCAAATGTGAACTGGGTTTTGAAGCCGAGGGAAATGTGGAATTAAAATTTTAACTAAAAGAACCAAACTTAACCGAGTCTGCTCACTGTACTCGTCTACTGGACAATTGTTCCGTATTTCCGCAAACACTGGCATATGACTTAGGCTCATAGCGACCCCAGCTTATGATTAAAGCTCATGTGCTGGTGTTTGTGGAATATTAGCCATTTCAATAAATGTCAACCAAGGCGTTCTTTATTTTATACTCATTAATGCAATATTATCTAACCTAACCTGGCCTAATACACCTAACCTAACCTAGGTAGCTTAGGTTGGTTCATTTTATCACCACTAACTCACTTAATGCAGTAGTACAGTATTTTGTATATCTTTTATAAGTATTTTGTGAATGAAACAAGATGTTTCAGATATAAATAATAGTAAAGAGACTGTTTACGTAACAGTGTGTATAGTTACTCCAGTAAATTAAAACAAATCTTCACATATGTATGAAATGATCAGGAACAGGCTACCTACCCTGAGTGCTGCTACAACCAGTATTTTTTCAAGTTAAGGAAGGAATTATAATGTTCAGTGGTACATTCTTGGTATAATTATATACAGTATGGTTCTGTGACAGTTTGTC
Organism: Homarus gammarus; assembly: GCA_958450375.1. Classification (NCBI taxonomy): domain Eukaryota; kingdom Metazoa; phylum Arthropoda; class Malacostraca; order Decapoda; family Nephropidae; genus Homarus; species Homarus gammarus. The sequence continues at coordinate 814,879 of CAUDMG010000489.1, read as the reverse complement.
ATAATTTTTCTTGAAGTCATTGATTTGTTTTAACCTTCCTGAGATGCTAATCACACAGTTGCTTGTTCATGTAAGGAGTAGTTACTTATATAATGTATGTGATCTCGGGGCCAGTCAAAGGTGATAGACACCACCTTTGATTTCTTATGCACTGTTTTATGTGATGAACAGTTATTTAAAAGATACATAATCAGTGATTATTTGAGGATTAAGATATGAATATATATAAAATACAGTTATTCCGTATTAGCTGGAATAATTGGTGCAGAGCTCTTCCGTGAAGGAGAGATTCCTGGGTATCGAGATGAATTTTTCCAGTTACCGGGGAAAGGTTTCCGATGGTATACGCTATGCATCTCGCAATGACATATGCAATTGCAGATCCCCAAAATGTTTCCGGACCTGGAGAAAGTCTTACAAGAGTCTAAACTAAGTATCTTGCATGGACAGACAAGAGTTGCATTTATTTATGCAAACACCACTGTAAGCATACAATGCTGTATATTGTAAATAAATAAAATAATGTATACCCAGTACTACTACTTTACTATACAGTACAGTATAAACAGTACTGTACTGCTAGCAGATGCTCTCGTCTTGAGCTTGTGATGTAGATATGATGATACCTGTACAGGATGGCCTGCTGTTGTCCTGTATTGTACCATCTACTGTAGCAAGTGTGACTGTCACTCTCCTCTCCCTCCATGAAGGAGGGATTATATATGCACTGTATACAGTAATGTACTATACATACATCACTAAACACTAGCCTACAGTAGGCTTTCACTGTCCACTCTTCTGAATATACAGTACAGTACAGTATACAAAACTGTAATCACTTTTATGTCTTAACACTACTTTAACACTGTATTCTTGGCTGATTGTGTCCTAGTACAGTACAGTGATATACAGTACTGTACTACACAACACAAATTGTATGCCAAAACAGCAGTGAACCAGAGAACAACCTTGTACAATGGCAGCAGAATACGAACTAATCACACAAGTTACTCAAGCAGCTAGCCCACCCATGCGCCCGGCACGTGGGGAAATGTGCGGAAGTGTTGTAGCATGATGCAATTTTACAGAAATCCCAGAACAGAGGTTTGGAGAGATTTTCTGGGAATTTTTCCAGAAAATACACCAGATTTTCATCCTCGGAAACTCACTCCTATACCCAGAATGGAGAGAGTTTTCCCTGAATTGTTCTGGCTCAAAATCAATTCCTGCTACAGTACTGGGTATTGGAAAGTTCTGGGAACCAAGGAATCTATCTGATGGGGAGATTATTGTACGGTACATTGTTAAGATTATTAGGTTGGGTTACTTATGTTGTTCTCATCTTTCATATATGATTTAATGCCTTTGTCTAACACAGGGGTCACCAAACTTTTTTCACAGTGGACCGGATAACTGAAAGAATGACGAGCGCGGGCCGAATAATATTTAAATTTAAATTGTATCACAACGTCTCGTGTTCCAAACGTTTTATCAAGCAAATTCAAGTACCGTCGGCGGGCCTGATGAACTGACGTCGCGGGCCGGATCCGGCCCTCGGGCCGTAGTTTGGTGACCCTTGGTCTATCAGATTGGAGAATGTCATTAATGCTTTGGCACTCTTGTCTGTGTACATATTTAATGTTTTCTACGTAACTTTAATGCAGCATTTTTTCATTCTTACTTCCGTTCACTTACGTCAACTTGAGAATACTGTAGATGTAAAGTACAGTACAGTATATTGGTGAGAGATTATGCAGTATTGTTAATGTATTATTAAGTGTGATAGTTCATCAAAATCTCATTTAATATGCATAGGAATAATATCATCTTAATATTGTTAATATTCTCCAAGAAACTATGGCAGTAAATCATTTATGAAGGAGGACATGAGCAAAATAATCTTCTTAATTCCTTTTTTTTATTAATGCAGAGTTATTCTAGAAAATTACTTAGTTTTTCTTATTTCCCACTCAAGTGGCATCACATGTACAGTATAAGAAGTATGGCATTATTAGTTAGATTTATAAAATCAGAAATTAGCTTGTATCACAAAGGCTGTATTAATATACTGTACTGTGTATATTCTTCTTTAAAAATGGGTAAGACTAACCAACTGTACAGACAGTATTGTACATAGTAGAGAGGTCGGTGTATGCCTACTGTAGGTTAGGGTGTAGAGGTGTATGTATACCCTGTAGTACGGTATGGTACTGTATACAGTGCATATATAATCCCTCCTTCATGGAGGGAGAGGAGAGTGACAGTAACACCTGCTACAGTAGATGGTACAGTACTGTACTGTAAATGCAGTAAAGTAGTTGTACAGTGGGGTATGCTATAACGAACGGATCCTACTACGAATATTCCTATAACGAACGGTTTTACCTATAAAATTGATAATGCTATAACGAACATAACTCCTACAACGAACATTATAATTTTTTTTTTTTTTACTAATTTATTGTTTCTGTATTACAAGTACTAATGATATTTTTTATTTCAAGGGTTTAGATGCATATTTATGCACTTTTTTCCAATTTTTACAATTTAATATTATATTTTTCAGTGTTAAGTGGTTGTATTTGGGGGCCTGGAATGGATTAATCCTATAACGAATGAATGCTATAACGAACAAGGTTCTAGAACCAATTAGATTCGTTATAGCATACCCCACTGTATATACTATTTTGTTTATTTACAATATATTGTAAGTGTACAGTACAGTGGTGTTTGCGTAAATAAATGAAGCTCTGTATCTGTCCGTTCGAGATGCATACGGTAGTTTCAAACTCTCGGAATACTTTACTCGGCACCCGGAAACATTCTGGGGATGTGCGATAGCTTCTTTCCATGTGATATGTGTAGTTTAAACTCTCAGAAAACTTTCCCCTATACCCGAAAAAATTCTGGGGATATGTGATTTTTTGGGGGAAGAGAAAATTCGTCTCAATATCCGGAAGAGCTCTGCACCAACTATTCTAGCTTACGTGGATATCACTGTCTTATGAGTATGTCCATATTCCGTTAGTTTCTACTTGAAATCAATATATCTCTTGAAGGATTTGATGTACTGTACTGTAGTCTGTCACATTCATAATTTGACTATTTATTACATTTTGAGTTAGTTAAGACTTATTTGTGCTCTATCAACCCACTCCTGTGAATGATTTACTGTACAAGTTAACTATGATCTGACCAAACATTATAGAATAAGTCTTTGGGAGACAGATATTTGAAGCTTTGCATAAAAAAAATCAGACTTGGAGAATTTGAATGCTTTCTTTATTTCAGGTAACAATATTCAGAGATTTATTATGAGATACATTCACAGGCCATTCTTTAGTAGTACCAAGTGTTAAATATGGATTTGGTCCTAAAAACTCATTTTATAATAGAACCAATGAGTGAGCAAATAATAAAATTTTCCATGCAATTTCACTTTTGCTTGGCACGTAGGAAACCTTCATTCGTTAAATACGGTACAATATTTAGAGTGGCTCTTTCATCTCCCCCCCCCTCCCCCCTTGAAGCGGCTCAGAACGCTGTGCACACCTCGGGGGGAATTTCCCGTATCAGGTAATGAATCTGGTGCCGGTAAAAAGAAATTAACCAATGTTTCGTATGAGAAATATTGGACAGGATTTCCTCCGCCCACGTTGAATACAAGGGTAATATGGAAACAGTTTGGGTTAATATGGGTTACTTATACCATGTGTGTTGCCTTCGAGTGCAAGAATAGTTCTAAATTTGCAAGTTAGTGGGAATACATATTTTACTTTTATTGAATTTTTATTTTGTCTACGTTTAAAGGAAATAAAGCGCTACTGCAATGACACTAAGCGTTGATGTCGGGTTATGTTTTTTTTGGTGTTGCATTTTGTTCAGTAACCTCGTGACGCTTTTGTTTCTTATTGTTACATGAATTTTGTGCCTTCATGGATAGAGCAATGGGGACTTGTGTCATAACCCTGCGAGATCACATCATCTTCCCATGTCCTTAACACTGGACAGACTCAGCTGGGATTCTCAATGCCCCTTACGTTAAATTTTCCTCATAATTGGAGATGTAAGACTGCAACTAATTGGCTCTTGTGACTAAACCGCAAAAAACATTTAATATCCATAGGTATTCCAAAGGGGACGACAACTGGGGCGATCCCTCCTCTTGAACTAATAAATTATTCCAAATAAACCCTTTTTTAACAGCAAGAAAAGGAAAAATAATAACGATAATGAAATAAATGATAATAATAGCATCAGTAATTGAATGGTAAACATCATGAATGTACAGAAAATAATAATTACGGAATCTCATATTTCAACAGTACCTCGGTATGTTTCGTTCAAAGTTTGCTTCCTCCTCCTCCTCCCTCCCCCCCTTGGTAAATTTCTGGGTATGCCACTGCTAATGTCAACTAGAAATTATAACGAGACTCTTACGTTAACTCGATATGTTCTTTTAAAGTAGTTAGCCAACAAAATTAAGGTTCGGAATCTTTGTGAATCCGGACTCGAGCCATTTATTTTGTGGGCATCTCCGGAGGCACTGACGCAGCAGCTTATAGTTGGGGGTCCCACATCTGCTTGTTGGTAAATGAGTCGGAAATTTGAGATCTCGGAACTATTACAACTTCATTGTTTTAGTAAGAATTAACTGGAGTGTGGTACTGTGTATATTAAGTGTTAATGTTTCCGAGACTTTTTGTTTATAGAGCAGAGTGAGGGAGGGAGGGAGGGAAGGAGGGACAGTAGGAGTTGTGAAGGAATGAAGGTTGGATGAGATGGAGGGAGGGACAGTAGGAGTTGTGAAGGAATGAAGGTTGGGTGAGATGGAGGGAGGGAGGGAGGTTTTGTAAGTGGTTTGGGGGATTGATAGTTGGGCTAGATGTAGGGAGGAAAGGATTGTGAGTGGTTTGGGTTGAGTTACATGGATGGAAGGAGTTAAGGGCAAGAAAGATAGAGGGGGGACTAAGGGCAAGAAGGATAGAGGGGGGACTAAGGGCAAGAAGGATAGAGGGGGGACTAAGGGAAAGAGAGAGGGAAGGAGGGGTAAGGGAAAGAGGGAGGGAGACTAACAGGGATGGAGGAAGGGTAGAGAGAGGGTTCAAGAGGGTGAAATTAAGAAGGGGTGGAGGTGAACTGGGAAGGGAGAAAGAAGGAGAGGGAAGGGAGAGAGAGAGAGAGAGAGAGGTTGTACTCGTGATAGACAAAACCCATTACTGTGTCGACAGCAGCACCGCCAGCAGACCGTCTCACCAGGGGATCGTTGGGGGCCTGGAAGCTCTTGGGGTTGTGAGGTGTGTGTGTATGCATGCTTCAAAGTTACTCCGATAATGTGTATGTATGTATATATGTATGTATGTATGTATGTATAACTAAATAATAAAAGTAGAATGGCTTGAATGGAGGTAATAAAGATGTTGTAGTTAATTTGAAAGAAAAATTAAAGATCGTTTTCTAACATTTATCGGGGGACTCTCATAAACATTGTGACTGTCTGTGTGGTGGTGTTTATCATTAGCGAATTATGACGAGCGCTGTATGAATTACTCGATTATGTATTACATTTTTAGTTTTTTTTATTGAGTGTTTTACGTTTTTTGTAGGGATTACTGTTTGTATCTGTAACCATTGACGTTATGGAGAACATGTCTATTCACTGTAGCCACTGTCTCAACTTTATATAGGGCATGTGTGTATGTCTAGCCATCGACGTTAAGGAGTTTATGTCTTCCTTGTTGTCTCAGACATTATGTAGAAACTTGTTCATCTCGGGTATAACACTCGACGTTGTGTCATTCTGATTAGGTTAGGTCAGGTTAGGTTAGATTAGGTAGTGACCAACCCCCCCGAGACCATCTACAGGTAAATTCCAGGTAAGATTTGGGGATTTTCAGGGTCGGACTATACCTAGGGTTCACGTAAGTCCAATGCCCTTTATCCACCCTTAAAAACTCCTTAACACCATATACCACCCTGAAACTTCTTTAAGGTCACAACGAAGCCCCTTATCTGACCCTTAGACACTAAATACCACTCTAAGCTTCCCTTAAGGTCACGACAACACTTCTTATTAAACCCTACACTTCTATAATATGGTTGAGTTCGCGAAGCTCAATTGTTTCATAAATGATGTGGATAATATCACCTGACGCCTCTGCAATGTCTTCCCTTCCAATTCATCAGTGTATTAGTGTATCTTATGGTCTGACTAAATGATATATGCTTCTTTTCACAGTTTTTTTTTCGTTATCTTTTTCTCCCAAATAGTGAGAAACAATGGAGTTATGTTTTCAGTGAGAGTTGGTGAAGGTTTTAGGAGAAAAACACCTCTTGTAATTACAGAATCTGAAGAGAAAAGTCTCGGGTAATTCCACAACTCTAATCCTTAACTAGAATCTCTTCCTTGAGTCTTCTCTTGCCAAGGATTGCAGAAGGGTATTAGCGAGCCTCGGGTCCTAATAGACCCTAACCTAATCCTACCATTGGGATTGACACCCAGTCCTAATGATAGCTTGCGACTAATTGGGATTGTGGACCATTTGATTTGCAGCCTAGTGTAAGATAGCACTGTCATGATTATCAGTGACTGTTCCTTGCGTTTATTATATCGGCTGATGATGCAGGGGCTGGTTATAAGGGCGGAGATAACGCGGTAGTGTTTTAGCTGCATTGCAGAAGGGAAGTGAAGCGGTCAGCTGTCCTTACTTTGTCGTAGGAGGGATACAGAGGAATGTATGCTCTCAGTCTATGCGTCCGTTTGTCTGCATCTGTACGTCCCAACAAATAGTAAAGGAGTGTGAAGAATCTTGTTATGTGGTTTTATCCCAACATGGTCCCGGACGTGTTCAGTAGTGAGGATTATATGATTCTATTCTCCAGAGTTATAAACCTTGGACTGATTAGTGAGGGACACACACACACACACACACACACACACACACACACACACACATAACATTATTTACTGTGGTCAACATTTTAGTTTGACCTGGGTGGGCTGGTGCCGCTGTATGTCAGGCAGGTCAACACGAGGAAGAGAATGATATGTGACCCCAGCCGGTAAACCTATTCGTTAGGGAAGGCCGGATTAACCCCCGTATTCTGATCTGGACTAGGAACTGTACCCGGATTTAATATTGAAACCGCTTGAGATATGTTAGGTTAGGTTAAGTCTGATCAGGCTTAGGATAGGAGGAGTAGGATAGCGGCAACAAATTTTAACCTTCACTGGTGTATTGACGTCGATGTTACCCATTTTAAGATGGGTCGTCTATCAAGGTTTTCGGTCCCCAGCTCGGGTAGGATTGGCGACTATACACACCGGTGGGGCTATGTACACTGTACCTTCGGGGGCTCCAATCTGCTCTGAAATTCTCCTCAGATTTAGCCCGAGTCTACAAGGATCCAGTAGTCATGATGCGCCCCAGGGACTACTGTAGAAGTCGCTGCAGGGAGGACTTATGATCTCGGTGTTCTCTTCCGTCAGAGATGTGTCCGTATGCTGCTAGACACACACAGCCACAATTACCTACAAACCAACCTTGTCTTTTCTCTTCTTCCCCGACTACATGACATATAGATGATGAAAACAATGGTCTGGTGGTATTTTGTTCTGTCTTTTGTTTTTGACTGTGTAGTTTTGTTCAGTGGGAAAGTGTGGGGGGATTTTGTTCGTTTTTTTTTTGTTTTTCTCGTCCGGGGAAGGATGGACGGCGCGTCGCCCAGGCAAGTCAGGGTGGATTGTGGGGTCGACCCGCGGCCACTGAGAACTTTGATATTTTTTATCCTGTTAAAATTGGATCAGATCAAGTTAGGATGTCATTTTTTTCTTTGTAAGTGACTGGAGAAGGTGGTGACAGGTGATGATAGGTGGTGACAGGTGATGGCAAGTGGTGGCACACACACACACACACACACACACACACACACACACACACACACACACACCTGTAACATATATATGGATAAACTTCGGCTCAAGAGACTTTAGACAGCAACCAGCCACTCCTCTCCACTCATGGTGAAAAACGTCGAACGATCTACCCTCCCCTTCCCTCTTCTCCTCCCCCCCCCCCCCCTTACCCCCATCACGACTCATTTCACCGTCGCTGTGGTGGCAAGACAGTATTACAGTGCCAGTCTCGATTGGGTTGAAATATCCGTTGGTACATTGTTGGTGGAGAGCCTTTATGACCAGTGTGGCCTTGGTGCTCGTATATTGGGGCCGAGCGTTTGTTTATATTCTAGCAGGGGGTCCCGCTGTAGTAATGGGTGTGTGACCAGACGTGATGGCGGCGCCTCTGGTGTCTAGCAATGAATGGTGGGAGGCAGGGGGAAGATGGAGGGATGTAGGGGGAAGATGGAGGGATGTAGGGGGAAGATGGAGGGATGTAGGGGAGAAATGGAGGGGTATAAGGAAAGTTGGAGGGAGGCAGAGGGAAGATGGAGAGGCATAGAGGAGATTGAGGGGTATAGAGATGGAGAGGTATAATGAGAGATGGAGAGGCATAGAGGAGATGGAGAGGCATAGAGGAGATGGAGAGGTATAATGAGAGATGGAGAGGCATAAGAATGATGGGGAGGGTGTAGAGGGAAGATGGAGGGATATAGGGGGAATTGGAGGGTTTAAATGGGAAGATGAATGGGTATAGGGAGACAAAAGAGTGATGTAGGGATAAAAGGGAAGGATCGTGGGAGAGGGTAAGCTGCCGCGGCTGGTAGAGGAGGGAGGGTGGAGGTAATGTTCGTCTACAGGAGTGACGGACTGAAGGTCTTTGGGCGTGAAATTATCATAGGGAAGGAGACGCGTCAGTAGAGGCAGTAGACGGGAACCTGGTGATCGTGGTGGATGGGGACGTGGGAATTGGAGGTAGTTGATGGCAATTTTCACCCTTCTTAGCTATTGATTCCTCGTTTTCAATCATTGACTCAGCATTGTTAAGACACTATATATAAAAACACCATGTTATTAATATTAATCATATTTTAATTATATGCAGGCGATGATGTGTGTAATTTCAAGCATATTATGTGCTTAGGGCTTTATTGTCTTTTTGTTAATTAAATGATGCAACCAGTTTTTTTAGTCGTGTTACTTTATAATAAACAAAAGACGATCAACTTCCTTTACGTGTTACTTTACATTAAGGAACTGATATAACGAACTGTGATGATGATAACAGCTGGCTAGACAAGTAACAGCAGTAAATGATGTCAATCCCATAAGCTTTAATTTGCAGTTTGTTATAATTTGGTTAGATATTACGTCACGTGCCCCCATCCTATCCCCCGTCCTTCTGTTTCATGCTACTTCCTTTCCCTTGTTCTTCCATCCCTCCGCCCCTCTCCCCCTCCGCCCTTCTCTCCCTCCGCCCCTCTCTCCCTCCACCCCTCTCTCCCTCCGCCCCTCTCTCCCTCCCAAAATCACAGCACTTGGTAAAACTCCTAAATGGTATAGTATGCTTAGTGGTGGTGGCGCCATAGGCTTGTAGCACGAGACAAGAGTGTAGACTACTGGCGTCACTAGAACTGGCCCTTACACACACACACACACACACCATTACTCTCTCGTCCTGAAAAGCGAAAATAAACTACACAAAGTAAATTAAAAGGAAGAACCTCTAACTCAGTAGACTTTAATATATATTTTTATCTACATTTTCACAATAAAAATGTGAAACTGATGTGAACTTCTAATATACGTAAACAACACCAGTAGGGAAATGTATTCTTAAAACATGAATACTGATTTTGAGTCATAATAGGTTTAGTTCGTTTTCCAGGAGGACTGTTGCCATACCTTGTAAACACGTACTTAATAGTTAGTTATACAGTGCGGCATTACTATGTGTTGATAGAGAGGAGGGGGTGGGGGGGATGGAGTAAGGGAGGTTGACGCTGCAGGGTGGGGGGGAACGTCAGGAGATGTCTGGTCGGTCACGTTAATTGGAGCCCAGATAGATCTAGTTGTTGGGCGGGAAAGATGTCGCCCGCTCATGGCATTGAACTTCCGTTTTTCCTATTTTCAGTCTCCACTCTCAGAGGGTGATATGTGCCACTGAGGAAATTAAACTGAAGCTGGAAGGTTTACTTTTCCTGTGTAAATAATGCACTGTGATGTTGTAAAATTAGCCTTGATAATTTACACTGAGATGACGATTATTTTACATTAGTTAATGGTCTGTCGAGTCTGTGGTATCGTGATGCTGAGCTGAAATTGATTACGTAATTGATAGTATTTATTTTTACAGATCTATTTCAGTCTCTCTACGTAACAGTTTATTGTGCTGGAGTAATATATCTCTATAATTAACTACCTCCAGTAATATCAGCTTTCTTACTTTTGTTTTTACGTTTTTTTTTGTTCTGAACACGAACCTACACAGGAGGCCATTATCAGCCAACCAGAGACCAATTTATCGTAAACAAACTGTCTTAGGATGGAAACACATTATTTTAGGTTAGGTTAGTTCGGTGTTACTTTATTAACAATTTGTGTGTAAGATTCCCTTGGAGGATTTTCGACTGCTTGGTGTAAGGATATCTGCCTGGCAATCGTTTCCTACAGGGGATCCTTCTAACAAGACAGTGGTGTAAACTATTGTCTTATGTTTTAATAACTTGTGAATAGTATTAATTATTTTGTTTTGAGTTTATTTTCAAATAATTGTGTTCGGGAGTGACACTGAGAGGTATGTTATGGTATCTCCACATACACAAATATACGTTCTCTATCAAGTACCGTCAACAATCGTTTTCTGTCACGATATCTTGGCTAACGAAACTAACTTTACCAACATCACCATTCTATCCCTATCAAAAGCGTAAGGTCGTACTGTAGTTAACTTTGTAATTACTTCTTGAAAATTGATCCTCCGATACACCGATATATTCAGCAGAAGGTGTGACACGATAAAGACCGACGTGTGTTGTGTGTCTAGGATTGAAAAGGGGAATATTTCGTCTATTTTAAGTACATTATATAGACAGATTTTTAGTATAGTTTAATTGTCACTTGCAGCAATCTGATCTCATTAAGTACTTCCTTACAGACAGCTCTTACTTCCTTACTGACAGCTCTTATTTACTTGCTGACGGCTCTTACTTACTTCCTGACGGCTCTTACTTACTTCCTGACAGCTCTTACTTCTTGACAGCTCTTACTTCCTGACAGCTATTATTTACTTCCTGACAGCTCTTACTTACTTCCTGACAGCTCTTACTTCCTGACAGCTGTTACTTCTTGACAGCTCTTACTTCCTAACTGACAGCTCTTGCGTGTAAACTGCTCCTGTAACCCCCTTCCCCCGGGCCTGTTGTCTTTATGGCCTCACCACTACACCCACGACTTGTGCATTCCAAGCATTCGTCATTGGGATCCCTGGTGCTTAGTTCTTGACCACTGTGGCCTTTATTTTCTCTTCACTCACTCACTCCATTCTCTCACCTCACCTTCCTCACGTTCCTTCTATCTCTCACCCACCTACTTATTCTCAGTCTATCTACTTCCTCATTCTCTCCTACCACCCAGTATTCCCTCTCCTTCCCCACTCACCCACCTCCACTCCCCCCACTCCCCACGCAGCAGGGCACAAGTCTTCGGGCAACACCTTGAAAGATTTCTAACTTTAGGTCGAAGATTTAGCAAGGCTTTGATGGTGGTTATCAACCGCCGGACGCCCCTCAATGTAATGTCTTCAAATGTTTCTTGCCTTTGGGTTTTGTCGTGTGGATGTCGTGGTGTGGATGTTGGGTGTGTGTGGATGTGTGGATGTTATTCATATACCGCGGAAACGTTTGTAAGTTCACGAGGTTAATGTCAGAAGCAGGTAGATAGAGGAAGATAAAAATTATTAAAGGTTAATTATCTTTTTTTCTTTCTCTTATTCCCCTCCTTTCTTATTCCTATGTCTTCTCTTCTTCCCTCGTGTTTTACCACTTCTTCTTTGTCTCTATTGACTCTCCCCATCTCCTTAATTTACTGTCTTCTCCCTTTTCCTTATATTCTCAGTTTTCTCTCTTCATTTCCTCTTGTATTTCTTTTATTCTCTTATCTTCTCATCTTCCCCTTCTCTGTGTTTCATGTTTATTTCTTAATCTCATTCCTGTCTGTCTCTCTTGTTCTCTTTCATCATTTTATTTTTCTCTTTCTCCTCACCTCATATTTATCATTAATGTCTCCATAATTCTCCCTTCAGCTGCCTCTCACTCTTTATTCCTCACTTAATTGTTTTACTTTCTTTATTTATCCTCACGTACTTTATCTCCCCACCTCTCTCCCTCCCTCTCCTCCCGGTAAGATTCACACCTCTCCCACACGCCCCTTTCCTCTCCCTCTCCTCCCAGTAAGACTCTCACTCCCCCCCCCCTACCTACCTGGTCAATGCACCCAACACTTTTACCTGGACAATATTAATTAACACCATCGTTCAGGTGTTTGGTGGAATCTGTCACGCGAATATCTATTATAATTATCCTCCCCTTTAAACGAGAACGCCAGTGTAGGCAGAAGGCGAACGAAAGATCGTCTGTGGTGTAAATTTTCATAAACGAGTCAACATTGTGGGGCGTGGAAGATCGCCAGACGCAGCTGATTGCTCATGCTGACGTCGGTTTTCTTCTTCTTTATAGTACGGGAGTTAGGCTTGTGTTAACGGCCTGCTAGTGACGAGGGAAGACTGGCGGTGATGTAGAGGTGGTGAAGCCTGGAGGGGAGGAAGGAGGGAGGAAGGAAGGAGAGGAAGGAGGGAGGGAGGAGAGGAGGAAGGAGGGAGGAGAGGAGGAAGGAGGGAGGAGAGAAGAATGGAGGAAGGGAAGAAGGGAGAAGAAGAGGAGGAAGAAGGAAGGAGGGCGGAGAGGAGGAAAGGGGGAGGAGAGGAGGAAAGGAGAGGGAGGAGGAGGAGGAAGAATAGGAGGAGGAGTAAGGATAGAAAGAGGAGGACGAAGTATAGGAAAGGAGGAAGGAACGACAAGGAGGATCGACAGAAGAAGGAGGTGCAGCAGGAGGAAGAAGAAGAAGGAATCATTCTGTCTGTCTGTCTCTCATACAGTATACTGACGTGTTCCCTCCTCTCCTCTCAGGCTACAGATCTTCCCGGACGTGTCACGGTCTGGGTGTCACGAGACGGAGAAGCTACACAAGAGGATCATGCACCTGGACGCCGTGCAGAGTGGCATGTTTACCGTGGAGTGCGACTCTTACTACACCACGGCCCAGACAGGTGAGTTACCCCCTCTCTCACTTGTTCCTTCCCTTCCTCCCTTATTCTCCATCTCTCCCTCCCTTCATTCCTTTCTTCCTCCATTCCTCTCTCCCTCCCTTCATTCCTTTCTCCCTCCATTCCTCTCACCCTCCCTTCTTCTCTCCCTCCATTCCTCTCACCCTCCCTTCTTCTCTCCCTCCCTCTCTTTCCATCCATCCATTTCTCCCTCCTATCCTCCCTCCTTCTCCCTCGCCTTCGCTTCCTTTCATACTCTTATCTCATTCCCTTCCTCCTTTCATGTTATGTTTTATCTCCTTCCTTTTTTCCTTCTTGTCCTCTCTCGACCTCTCTCTACCTCTCTCGACCTCTCTACCTCTCTTGACCTCTCGACCTCTCTTGACCTCCCATCTCTCACCATGAAGGGGGTCCAATACATCAATAAGACTCTCGCTTCACTCAAGGAATTAATTATGCCTAAAAGAGTTATTAAGTATAATTAATTTAATATACCCAGAGTTGCTTTGTGTTTACATCCAGAAGGTCAAAGGTTAAGGTCAAATCTTTAAAAATTGGACCAGTCGATGTCGATTTGTAACTCCCAACAGTGGAAAAATAATTTATCTATCGCGCTGCACTCGAGGGAGGTGACATAACACGACCTAACCCACGACCTTTGACCTTTTTGACCTGAAATACCCTACAGTAACATAGTTCATCACGTTGAAAGTCTCTCCATTGACCCTGACGAGCTAAGGAAATAACGTCTCTGGTGACCTGAACACTCATCTCTGGTCCGGACCTGTCTCTCAAGAGACTGGTGACCTGGGGGCGGGGAAGAGTGTGTTTGTGTTCAGCTCAATTCTCAGTTCGTGGAAGTGTGAACTTTATATATGAGTTTTTCCCCGAGATGTTTATTCCACTCGGCGCTCACACCTCTTCCTCTTCCCCCTCCTTCAGGTGTCCAATATATGCGTGCGTGTGTGTGTGTGTGTGTGTGTGTGTGTGTGTGTGAGAGAGATGGAAAGTTACATAAAGTTCATCTGTGTGTGTGTGTGTGTGTGTGTGTGTGTTAGATTTATAGTGGTTGAGGTTGTTTGTGCAATTTGGTACTGAATTGTTTGGTAAGTGAATTAATGGGTGGGTGGGTGGGTGATCACACAGACCACCCACTAGGGAGCTCCCGGACCAGCTGGGTGGGTGGGTGGGCGGTGATCACACAGACCACCCACTAGGGAGCTCCCGGACCAGCTGGGTGGGTGGGTGGGCGGTGATCACACAGACCACCCACTAGGGATCTCCCGGACCAGCTGGGTGGGTGGGTGGGTGGTGATCACACAGACCACCCACTAGGGAGCCGCCCGGGCCAGCTGGGTGGGTGGGTGGGTGGTGATCACACAGACCACCCACTAGGGAGCCGCCCGGGCCAGCTGGGTGGGTGGGTGGGTGGTGATCACACAGACCACCCACTAGGGAGCCGCCCGGGCCAGCTGGGTGGGTGGTGATCACACAGACCACCCACTAGGGAGCCGCCCGGGCCAGCTGGGTGGGTGGGTGGGTGGGTGGTGATCACACAGACCACCCACTAGGGAGCCGCCCGGGCCAGCTGGGTGGGTGGGTGGGTGGTGATCACACAGACCACCCACTAGGGAGCCGCCCGGGCCAGCTGGGTGGGTGGGTGGGTGGTGATCACACAGACCACCCACTAGGGAGCCGCCCGGGCCAGCTGGGTGGGTGGTGATCACACAGACCACCCACTAGGGAGCCGCCCGGGCCAGCTGGGTGGGTGGGTGGGCGGTGATCACACAGACCACCCACTAGGGAGCCGCCCGGGCCAGCTGGGTGGGTGGGTGGGCGGTGATCACACAGACCACCCACTAGGGAGCCGCCCGGGCCAGCTGGGTGGGTGGTGATCACACAGACCACCCACTAGGGAGCCGCCCGGGCCAGCTGGGTGGGTGGGTGGGTGGTGATCACACAGACCACCCACTAGGGAGCCGCCCGGGCCAGCTGGGTGGTGTATTGATTGTCTCCATAATACGCGGGATGAGCTGTGTGCCGCTATCCAGGCCCAGGGTTTAGGCCACCGTCACCCTGGTCTGTGCTGGCCCACCTCACACACACATACACATACACACACGCACAAACAATCATACCAAATCTAACTTTAGCCAACCATATCGAGGCCCTAATCTAACCAAACGAATCCGTAACCTAACCTAACCTAACCTAACCAGACTCTCAGCTTTACCTAAAAAAATCCGAGATATCAGATTCAGATCCTTATACAGAGATCAGTTTGTCGACCTCTTCCCCACTAAACACATTTCTGTCCGATTTTCCTTCATTTCCTGTTTACAAGTGAAGGTTATGGAAGAATATTTAACTACTTGACTTAACATACGATATATTGATGGTTGGTAATGCCACACAGAATAGTTGTTGATGTCTGGGTTTTTTTTTATAGTTAACGAGAGGAAAAAAAAGTTTGGGTGTTCTTGGTTGAGATGGTGGTGGGGGGGGGGGGGGGTGGGGTGGTGGTGGGGATGTTGGTGGTGGGGATGTTGGTGGTGGTAGTGATGGTTATAGTGATGGTAGTAGTGATGGTGGTGGTAGTGATAGTGATGGTGGTGGTAGTGGTAGTGGTGGTAGTGATGGTGAGGGTTTGAGTCAATGGATGAGAAGGAAGCTTGTGAGCGACTTGGCGTATGTAGGTCACAACTGCAGGTCAGGTTCAGGAGGAAACTAGGTCAGGGTAAAGAGAGAGAGGAAGAGGAAGAAGGCGAGGAGGAGGAGGAGGTTAGAAGTAGCTGTGTATATATATGTGTTGTCTCTCAGAGTGCCTCCTCCTTCCTCTTGGGTCACCGCCTTCCTTGTCACTCCAACCAACCTCTTAGTCTTTGTAGGTTAGGTTAGGTTAGGTTAGGTTAGAGAGTGTCAAGGTGGTAGTTAATATTCAGGTGACCCAAGTACTGTCACCTCGGATTGAATGAACG
Source organism: Homarus gammarus (assembly GCA_958450375.1). Lineage (NCBI taxonomy): Eukaryota > Metazoa > Arthropoda > Malacostraca > Decapoda > Nephropidae > Homarus > Homarus gammarus. The sequence continues at coordinate 798,681 of CAUDMG010000489.1, read as the reverse complement.
TAACGACAGATTCTCATATTGGAATTCCGACGCTATTAAGATCTCCATTGATCATATCGTAAGTTAAGTGAACTAGATAGATCTTTCCTCAACCAGCTAAGAGAAATAGTGACTAACTACCCATTGACAATCCGGTATCATAATCATTTATCAGTCGCAGCGATGACTGATAAAAGCGTTATGGATTTTTTTCTTTATTATTATCGTCTAAATTCACAATTAGTCTGTACAGTATGTTAATTTTACACCTTTTTAACTTGAAGTAAGATAACGTAAAGGTAATGTTAAGTCTAAGGTGTATTTTTGGGTGTTATTTTGGACTTGATTATCTCGTTTTAACTTTTGATGATACAGTTAGATACGTCCTCACGTCACCGGTAATGAGAGGGTCGACTTAGGAACCTCGGAGATTTTTGTCCCTCCTTCAGTCGAGTCCTTTCCTCTGTGTGACCTTTGACTCGACCAGTGGAGGTATAGGAAGGAAGGAAGGAAGGGGGGAGGTAGGGTAGAGACAAATGAAGGAAAGAGGGAAGGAAAGAAGGTGGGGGAGGTAGGGTAGAGACAAATGAAGGAGAGAGGGAAGGAAAGAAGGTGGGGGAGGTAGGGTAGAGACAAATGAGGGAGAGAGGGAAGGAAGGGAGGGACGGAAGGAAGGAAGGAAGAGACGGAAAGAAGGGAAGGAGTCAATGATGGTTAATTGTAGTTAATTGGTTATGGTTATCGAGGAGGAGGGCCATTGTGGGTCTGTGAGGGCCATTGTGAGGCCATGATAGCTGGCCTCATGAAAATGCAAATTACCATTATCTGGGGAGTGGGCATTTGCTCTCTGTTATCTCTGTGTGTTCACCGAGGACTCCGCTGTTACCCACTGCTGGTGACTGACGTGTAGGAAGGTGGATTGGTAGACGGGGAACACGTTTCAGACAGTGGCAGACAGGCAGGAGGGCAGTGGCAGACAGGAAGGATGACATGTTGTCAGAGAGGCAGGATGGCAGTGGTAGACAGGCAGGTTGGCAGACAGAAATGATGATAGATTAGCAGACAGGCAGGATAACAGGTTGGCAAACAGGCAGATAGAGTAACAGTCTCGGTGGCAAGTAGACAGAAAAGCAAGATACAATGGCAGGTAGATATAGGCATACAGACAGACAGACAGCTAGACAGGCATACAGACAGACAACTAATAAGTCGATCAACCAATCATCAGCCTAAGACAAGACGGGATGATAAATGACCAGTCAAATGAGTGAGTGAATAATTGACGTAATGATTGAATGAATGAGTGAAGGAGTAGGGAAGGAGGAGTATAGGAGGAAGAAGAATGGGGAAGGAGGAGGAGGAAGATAAAGAGGTTATAACATGTGAAGGAGGGAGGGGGGAGGGAGGGGGGGGGGGGTTGATGGATGATGGGTGACAAAGAGGTTACCAGGTCGTTTGTACCCGACACTTCCCTGTTATAATGAGCTTCTCTCAGCCAGCCTCCCTGCCTCCCTCCCTCCTTCATCTCTCCTTCCTTCCATCTTCTCTCCCTCCCTCTATACTCCTGTTCGCTACTCTCCCTCTCACTACAGTCCCTCTCACCACTCCCCTCACTACAAGTCCCCACTCCCCTCCTCCACTCAGCCTAAAACAGTGAAATAACCATAACAGCAGCAGTACCGGCCATATATAACATCCTGTCAACCCCATGTAATGGAAATGAGAAAAGATTATTATTATTATTATTATATATTTACTTGTTTCCCCCCTCGTTCCCAAGTCACTTAGTGTGTGGGGGTGTGTCAGGTCGAACTGGAGTGGCGTTGTGTGTAATAATAATAATAATAATTAACGCTTTATTGAAAGAGCTTGGCAGCCAGAAGGCTGAAAATATACAGTTACATAATTGGGGAATGGGTTTCGAATAACAAATAATATACAAATAACATAAGTGATACAAATAAGATATATAATAACTAGACGGGGAAAAGCTCAGACTACAGGGCATTTCAACATAGTGACAGTGCAAGAAGTAGTATTTACTGGGAGTGAATATACTGGTTTGTTACAAGTTATTGACAATTTTTACAATGGTTGGGACTGGGCTGTTCTTATAGCGATCAGTTCGTGCACGTATGGGCTGGATGCGGTTGTGGTGTCGAACAGCAATTCTCGGGCTAGGGATCTCAGGTGGTAGTAGGAGCCGGTGTCGAGGATGGTGCAGAAGCTTCTTACCAAATTTGCAAATGAGGTCGTGGTGATGGTCAGTGTGAGTCGAAAGGGTCAGTGTGTTGAGCGCTTCTTGATATGTGGAGTAGGAAGGGGAGAGAATAATCTTGCATGCCCTCTTTTGCACTTTTTATAGGTGTTTACGTTGTGTAGCATTTAGGGAGGAAGACCAGGTAGGGGAGGCATAGATGAGCTTGGGAAGTATGAATGTTGAGTAAACACTGAGGAGCTCGGGTGCAGGAACTCCGAGGGACTTGAGTCGGTGGAGGAGGTGGAGACGGAAACTGGAGGATTTGACGTGTGGTTTCCAATTTAGTTTGTTGTCTAAGGTGACGCCGAGGAGATTCGTGGAGTCTACGACCTGGAGTGTGTTCGGACCTAAATTAATGGAAGAGGGTGGGACAATGTCGGAGGAGAGGTTGTGTGTGTGTGTGTGTGTGTGGAGGACTTTGTAAATACCCTTAACTCACACAGCAATGGTTATTAACTAGATCATTGGTATGTAGATATAACCCAATTAGACCCGGAGCCAAGTTTCCACCTTCATCAACATATTCCTCACTTATTGGCTCGGAGTTAAGGCGGCCACTTGGTCTTTGTTGTGGCGCAGTGAGGGATTATAACACTCTAACCCCCAACCACTTATTAAAAACTACTGTTCTTTATATATTCATTTATGTATACAAATGGGAAAAACGTATATACTATATCTTTTTCCCTCGTTCGTTCTTTTTCATTTATATGCATCTAAATTCCATCATCTTTCACTAGTTCTTTATATATCAATTTTCAGATCGATTGGTTGTTGTTCTTGTAGTTGTCGGCATCCGGGCAGAGATACCGACCTCAGCACTTTTGGAATCGGCATTAGAATTCAGCCTCGGCGGCGGAATCTGAAATTGACGACAGATTCCGGGGATACGGTGTTTTATTCTTAGGCGCCTCGAATCTGAATTTGGAGTCTTGGGGTGGGGTGGTTGTTGGGAGAGGGAAGAGGAGGGGGTGTTCGGAGAGGAGTGGGAGGAAGGGAGAGGGGGAAAGGGGTACTGGAAGGAGAGAGAGAGCACGAATTTTAAGAGGGGGGTGGAAGCAGTATGATTTGATGGGAAAACGAACGACCCTCTAAAGAAGATGGAGGATAGGATATTGATGGGGAGGGAAGAGAATTTGATCTGGTTGAAGGGACGCCACTTTTCAACCACACAAAGCAAGATGCTACTCCTAAGGTGGACCTTGAACTTGAGGGTAATAGGACAACGACTTGTGGTTAAAGACGTGACCTGTGACTTGAACGAAACAGTTAGGTTTGTCTTGACATTGGGAGTATAACGTGTATGTCTGTCAAGCTGTCTGTCTGGATGGATGGACGAGACGTGAAATACCTCCAAGGTGGGCTGTGTGAGGGAGGAGAGAACTAGGCTACAGCATCAACAAGGACAAGACCCGCATGGCTAACTCAACAAATCGTCGTCAGGAGAAGATTTACCTGTATCGGGGAAGAGTGGCGTGGAGAGCCTTTGGTTACACGTCGTTATTGACTGTCTGAACGACGTAGTTTTAAACTCCCGAGGTCGTTCGTAGTATTGTGGACTGCTGTTTTAAGTGTTTGAATTCTCGAAGTTTTTTTTTTTGTGGGTTTTAATTCCTGTTTGATTCCTGTTACTCTTTGATTTCTTTCTTGTATTGTCACGTTATTTTTATTGGTTTATGATCTTCTAATCCCTTTTACATGACCCTGAGGACTCTACGTGTGGATATTGGGATGTCGTAGGCTGGGGGATGACCCTTGGGGCATGTGCTGGGTGTCTAGGATCTCCTTAGGCCTTTAGGGTATGGGAGTATCCTAGACTGGAGGATATTATTGGGGTATCCTAGGCTGTTGGGTGTCCTTAGGGGCATGGGGGTCTCGGTTGAGGGTCCTTCTGCAGGCATGGGGATGTATTAGGCTGGGGTGCCCTTAGGGACATGCAAGTGTTTGAAAATAGGGTTATGGGTATGTCCCTGATAGCAAGAGGATACTCGTGACATAGGGCATCCTTGGGGACATAAGGGTATACTAAACTAGAGGCATTAGGGAGCCTAAAACAGTGGACATGGCAGGTGTCTGAAAGTGTCCTGGGTGCGTGTTGGTGACCAGGGGGGAGGCGGGACGGGGGAGTGGTGGCGCGGCGGGGGTCATTGCAGGTCTTGCGGGAATCAATAGATTGTAGAGTAGCATCCCTCCTCTCCCCTCTCTCTTCTCCTTTCCCCTCCAAACTTTCCTTCTCTTCCTCCTCCTGTGTCCTCTCGACCCAGAAAGCCGCCCCCCCCCTCTTCTTTGCCAGTGTCCTGGTCACAGGCCTAACCTAAAACACCACCCACCCACCCACCCACCCATCACTCCAGTCACCTTCCGTCCGTCCGCTCACCGATACCACTAGCATCCGTCCGTCCGTTCGTCCAGTTCTTCCCTACCTCGCATACATACCCGCCACCCCATCCTCATCCTCTCCCTGTTACCCATTTATCCTGCTCCTGACACATCCTGCTCCTTGTTGTGTGAGTGATCGAGATTACACACACACACACACACACACACACACCCCAGTGGTCGTGTAGACAGTACCCGTGAAACAGTCGGCCAGGGTTTAGGTGTCCAGCGAGCAAATCACAAAGTTTCCCCGCCACGATTGGCTCCCCCTCCCCCGAGAGCTAAAATGCTATTAACGAGACTTACGCGGTATTGCCTAGTGGAGATAACGGCCGTGTGTGTGTGTGTGTGCGCGCGCGCGCTCAATTTCCATATTAGAGAATCTTGTGTCATCTGTACTTCGTGGGAGGGGGGAGAAGAGGGGAAGGGAGGAGAGGGGAAGAGGGAAGGGGGAAAGACTCCTGAGACTCTCTTTCCACCCGATAACTTTCTGGGTCAACATCTCGACCTCCTGTGACATTCCAATCTTTTTCATGTGTACAGTACAGTAGAGTCCCAGTTGTATCATGGACTGTAACCTTGTATTCTGAGTCACCTAAACTAGCCTAACCCAACCTAACCTAGTTCCTGTAACACCATATTTTGAAGACCTTTAACCTTCTTTTGTGTCTAGTTAAAGTGCCAGTTGCCGACACTTAACTTCTGCTTACTGGGATTAAGCTGTCAGCTGCAGTCAATACCATTTGACAGCCGCTGACCGCAACATGCTTCTGACATCCGGCCTGTCAGTTATCCGAACATGTAAGTGGAAAATTACTTAATATTTACCATTCCGCTCTCAAAGCACTGTTCGGTTAAGAGGTTGTTGATTAATCCGGATAAACGAAGATATTAGCCACTGAGGTTATTGATAAACCACTTTTGTTTGTCCGGTTAAGTGAAGGGATCGAGTAAATTAGGATAAGTCAGGTCATCCGCATAAACGAAGGACCATGTTAAGTGAAGTTCGGATAAATGTACCTAGAACCTGAAAATAAACAATGTATTTATTGGTTTTTCGGTTAAATGATGAATACGGATAAATGGGACTCGGAAAAGGGTTGATTTTTAATACAAGTCGGATTGGTGATATAATTTAGTTATGATTGAGTTATGAGAGTATAAGGCTTCACCCGCCCCTCTCTGGTAACCCGTCCAACTGATGACTGTATAATGAAGTGTGGGGGGATGTGTAAGTGTGGGGAGATGTGTAAGTGTGGGGGGATGTGTAATAATAATAATAATAATAATAATAATAATAATAATAATAATAATAAACGGTTTATTAATAGAGTTGCAGCCGGTGGCTGAAAATATACAGACTTACATTTAATTTAGACATAATGATATAATATGCATTGAATACATTTACAGGGCTGTACAGTACATAAATCAGTTGTTGTTTATTATTTTAACAATAGATGGGATGGTGCTGTTCTTATATCTATCGGTGCGGGCTCTTATGGGCTGAATTATGTTGTAGTGGCGGACTGCGCGAGTTGGGTGGGGGGCTGCAGGTGGCAGGAGGTGGCGAGGGTGGTGCAGTAGTTCACGGCCAAACCTTTCCAGTGCTTGGTGGTGGAGGTCACTGAGGGATGGCATTTCCAGGGTGAAGAGAGCGTTGGTGTAGCCGGAGTATTCTGCGCCGAGCATGATTCTGCAGGCCCTTCTCTGTACCTTCTCTAGCTGACGTTGTTGGGTGGAGTTGAGAGAAGACGACCAGGCTGGTGACGCATACGTTAGTTTGGGGAGAATAAAGGCGTTGTAGATGGTCCTCAGCTCTGGCGTGGGTGTCCCAAGTGACCTAAGTCTTCGTAGCATGTAGAGACGGTACGAGGCTGCCTTGACTGTGTTACTTACATGGGCCTTCCAGTCAAGTTTATTGTCTATAGTTACACCCAGGAGTTTCGCAGACTGCACCAGCTGGAGAGGATGGGCACCCACTGTGACTGCTGGGGCTTGCACTGGAGTGGTGGCGGTATTGATGTGCAAGACTACGGTTTTGGTGGGGAGATGTGTAAGTGTGGGGAGATGTGTAAGTGTGGGAGATGTGTAAGTGTGGGAGGATGTGTAAGTGTGGGTAGATGTGTAAGTGTGGGAGATGTGTAAGTGTGGGAGGATGTGTAAGTGTGGGGAGATGTAAACGTGTGTGTGTGTGTGTGTTGTCTCCGTGTTTTACGTGGGGGCAACACACTGGGTCAGGAATGGCTGGAACGCTGGCCTCGCGGACCCACCAGCCCGATACTGATGTAAAACTTGTTGGGCAATATTTGGTTCACCTCCCCCCTCCCTTCCCTTCCTCTCTCCCCTCCCCGCTCCCTCCCATCCACCCCATTATGAAAGCAAGCCAGTCAGCCACCCAGCCAGCAAGCCACCCAGCCAGCAAGCCACCCAGCCAACAAGCCACCCACTTTAGCCACCCAGCACCACACGTTCATCACTACCGATTCATTTTCTCCTCTCTCTCTCTCCTCGTGTCCCGTGGCTTAGTGTGTGTGTGTGTGTCCCGTCCTATTCTTACAACCTGTCATTTTCCCCCTCACCTTAATTGGTCCCTGCTGGAATACCTGTCAAGAGTGTAGCTGTATTAGGGAAAGGTAAACGAGTTTTTGGTCTCTATAGTTCGGTCCTGAGTCCACCTTACTGAGAGACACTTTCCCTCTTGAGTGTAATGTGTGCTTTCTGCCCTGACTGATCTGACTAAGAGAATATTTTTCCCCCTTTGGTGTCATGTGTTTTTATCTGTTTTCTTGTATAGCCTCTGGACACACCTGAGTGACTTTGTTTACATTTTACAGGTGGAGGAGTACGCAAGATGCACATTGTCCACAACAGCGAGACGCCCACCACCACCTACGCTATCCTCGACACTGGCTCCAAGCAGGTACTGTGTGTGTGTGTGTGTGTGAGAGGTATATCCTGATGGTATTTGAGTGTGATATATCCTGGTAGCCTGAGTCTGGATGTGAGAGTGACCAGCAGGCCATAAAGGGAGGCTCCGGGCCGGGTGTTAGTGTAGGTCATCCCGTGAAAGGCGCCGTGGTGAACCGCCTCATCTCTCGATTACTGAGTGACCGCTCCTCTTCCCACTTCCTCTCCTCCCCCCAACCCAATCCTACCCCTTCCCTCCCTCTACCCTTACGCCCCCCCCCCCCTCCCCGAAGCCTGATGTGCCTCCCTCTCACTGAACCCACTTCTCACTCTCCCACGCTCACTCTAACTCTCCCACGCTGCTACTGTACGCTTTGCTCTCCCACACTCACTCACTCATTGATTCACCCAGTAATTCATTCATTCACTCACTCCTCCTCCTCTTCCTGTATTCCTTGAGACTTTTCTATTACAACCAACCAACAGCTTATCAGTTGTAGGTGTAAGTTTGGTTAGGTTAGGTAGGCCGCATAAGTTTGGTTATGCTAGGTCAAGTTTGGTTACGATTGTATTTGGCATTAGTTAGGTCAAGTCTGGTTAAGATTGAAGGTAGCCTTAGGTTAAGTTAAGACTAAGTTTAGGTCAAGTTTGGTTAGGTTAAGTTAGCTCAAGATTACTTAATCGTGTCCATAGAAGCTCTCTCAAGATTGACTTAGAATCTAGGGCTCCCGGTGTAAGCTCTGAGCCCAGGTAAATGAAGACGCGACCACACTTACCTGACAAAGCGCTGTACGAAGGTGGGGGGAGGAGGGGGAGTCGCCACGTTTTTTTCACGGGCATTATTGTCTGCATTTGGGTGAAAATTGAGATGAAAAGAGGCCGGAAATTGAAAAGCTTGGCCGCCGTGAAATTGGCTGAGTTGCGGAGTAGGGGCGGCTACGGTGGCGGCCAGTGTGTGTGTGTGGTGTGTGTAGACCATGGATCGTCTCCTAGGTTGGTGAATCGTCTCTTAAATGGATGAATCGTCTCCTAGGTGGGTGAATGGTCTCCTAGGTGGATGAATCGTCTCCTAAATGGGTGAATCGTCTCCTAAATGGGTGAATCGTCTCCTAAATGGATAAATCGTCTCCTAGGTAGATGAAAATTCTCATGGCTTCATAAATATCCCCTCTATTTACACAGTTACAAACAGATACCCTCTTTACTTAACCCCAGCCAACAGGTAACTTCCCATTCCTCTCCTTAATGATCTTTTTGTTCTCGCCAGGTAACACTCTCAGCTGACTACCTCTTCGACCTCATGCTGCCGCGCCTTGACCACATGTACCAATCTAAGAAGAACCTGAAGATAGAGTCCAAGGGCGCCAAGTACGAGATCGGTGACTTCCTGGTTAAGATTGGTAGTGTCACCATGAGCGGCCACTATAAGGGCATCCTGGTTGAGGTCAGTGGGCGTGGTTGTGGGAGGCGTGGTTGTGGGCGGTGTGGTTGTGGGCGGCGTGGTTTTTAATTTTGTTTTGTTAAGTGTGTTTGATTTCGTGGAGTTATTTTTATGTATTTTTTTGTGTGTTTCTGAGTGTTTTTTTTTGTTGATTGCTAACTGATTTTGTGCCTTTGTATATGTTTTAAGTGAGTGAGTGAGTGAGTGAAGAAGGGAGTGATTAAACTGTGTGTGTGTGTGTGTGTGTGTGTGTGTGACCATACCTTCACCACACAGTACCTCAGGTTTCCATGTCTCCTGCAGGTGGAGTACCTCCCCTGTGTCACCCCGGCGCTGTGTTGGTCACTTGTCAGGGAGTTTATGCAGAGCTTCATGGGTTCCTGTGTCAAGCCCACCTTACCAAGCTATCTCCAGGTGAGTTGTGTCAGGTGTAATGCTCTCTCTAACCTCCAGGTGTCATGTCTTACGCTGTCTAACCTCCAGGTGTCATGTCTTACACTGTCTAACCTCCATGTGTCATGTCTCACACTCTAACCTCCAGGATAGTATGGATCATGTGTGTGACAAGTATAGTTCCTGTATCGACCCTAATGAAGCGTGAATAATCTTCCCTTATGTTAAGACTCAACGATAATGACCAATTACATCCATGTCATTAGTTCTAGATGTACGAACGACTAAACCATCCACGAAATTCATCTCACAACACCCCCTTCCCAAAAAAAATTCCTCGACACCTCATCCTAATGTATTACACCTGGCTCTCACCTCATTACCTTCCCATCCAGGTGTGTGATTATGTTATTCTCTCTCCTCAGCCTCCGTCAGTATATTGAAGGCATGGAACAGGTCTTGTCTGGGGAGTCATGATGTGAGGAGAATAAACAAACAAAGTAGTATCGACAGTGGAAGTGTCTTGTATGCTGAGGGTGTAGTGAAGAGTGTTTATGGTGAGGGATGTAGTGAGTGTGATGGTGTAGTGGGTGGCTGGGTGGTGGGGGTGGGTTGGCAGGGTGGTGGTGGGTATTAGAATAGCAGAGTAGTGGATGAAGGGGTGGGTAAGGTAGTAGGTATCAGGGTGTCTGGATAGCTGGATGGCAGAGAGGTCAATAGTGACGGGGTAGTAATGTGTCAGGGTAGTAGGGTGTAAGTGGGGTGTCAGGGTGGCGGGATAGAAGGTGTCAGGGTGGCAGAGAATTAGGTGGGAGGAGTAGTAAGGTATCAGGGTGGTAGAAGTAGGTGTCAGGGTGGCAGAGTAGTCAGTATCAGGGTGACAGTATAGTGCAGCACCCAAGGCGAGGTATATATATATTTATACACAATGAGGCCAAGGTTAGGTTACTCGTCATCCCTCTTCAACACACCATGAATCTCGACTCTGGGTCTTCATGACAGCCAAATGACTCCCCACCTCTCCTGGTTCACTCTTCCGACGCTCTGATACGGCTCATTTCAAGGGTTTCATTCCAAGGCGTTCGGAGAGATGGTTCGTTCTAGGGTTCTTAGGTAGGGTTCATTTCAGTCTGTTTCTTGTGTTCTTGGATCTGTTTCTGTGTGTGTGTGTGTGCGCGCGTGTGTGTCTGTCTCGTCGTGTGTGTATATGTGTGTATGTCTGTCTATGTCCTTGTGTCAATCTGTCCGCTTCTCTGTCTGTCAATTTTTTTTTTTACGTTACCGCTCTCCTAAAACAAATTCCTATCAGTTGGATTCGGAATCAAAGTCAGTACAGTACACGTCTGCTTGTTTTGGTGAGGCAGGAAGACCTATTGATTCTAGGCCCTGGGGGGTGGGGGGGGGGGGGGTAGGTGTTTCGTGCGTCTCTCTCTCTCTCTCTTGTTAACTTTGGTTCTATCTCCCTATTTGTCTCTTATCTTCTCCTATCATCCTTAAATTTTATCTTCCTATCCTCTGGTGCATCCCCCCTCCCCCCCTCCTTCATCCACCTGCCTTATACCTTCTCTATCCTCATTTCCCTCTCCCTATCCTTACGTTCCCTATCCTCCCTATTCTGAGGTTAGGTTACGGGAGGGTGGGATCCGCTGGGGTGTCTAATCTTCAGGTGGTTGTCAACATATCGCCAGGTAAAAGAGGAAATGCTGAGTCACGTCATTTAAGATAAATTACCTCGAGGCTTCTGTTCCTAAGTCCCTTCAAGCCTCCCACTCTCTTCCCTTCCTCCTCCTCTTCTTCCTCCTTCTCTTCCTACCCTCCTTTCTCCTGGGTCGCGAAAAGAGCAGCTTGTGTTGATTTTGTTTCCTTGAGGTACAATATCTCCAAAATTACTAGAAGTACCTCCAAATCACCTCCAAAATACTTGAATTATCTCTACAAATATCCGAAACACCTCCAAAGCCCTTTTCTTATCTCCAAAATGAGATATCTGTCCACCAGGAGATAATCAAGCGAAGTTTATCTCACCTGGACAGTTCAGGTGTGTGTGTGTGGCGATCAGCTGATGGCCAGGAATGTAAACAAAGGCCTGAGTGAACAAGTATACACACGCTTACGAGAACTGATGGTAGTCCGTCTCGATGCTATCAAGATAATGGCGGCGTGAAAAAAAAAAATACCAGTGGAAGTTTTATCGGAAAGAAATTGACGGGGAGGAAATTCACCAACGGGAGAAAGTTGAGGAGGAGTTGAAAGGTTTTGTTGACTTCGTGTGGTTATATAAACGCCCACATATGTACACACACACATACACATACATACATACATACAGTGAAAACGTACATACACACAAAACATATACAGAGAGGATAATTGTAAGCTCTTGGAGAGGAGTGGCCCTCCAGTCACCAGCAGTGCCACTTACCGTAATGACCACTAGCATTAGCAGCCATTACCCGCTGGTGGTGGTAGTGGTGGCAGTTATTTTTTTTGGTAGTAGTGATTTTGGTGGTAATGGTGGTGGTAGTTTTGATGGTAGTGTTAGTAGTGGTGGTGGTAGTAGTGGTAGCTTAGAAAAACAAGAAGAAGAAAAGGGAGGAGGAAGAGATAGTTAAAGGAGAAAGAATATGAAGGAAAAGAGTAGGAAGAGAATGAAGAAGAGGGAGGGAGCAAGGAGGAAGGAAGGGGGAGAAAAGCAACAGATTACACCGCGATAGGGACTATAACACCAGCAGTAAACTAGCCTACAAGCCTCCCTGCCTCCTGGTGCCACGTACGACCCTACCTCACCCTCCTCCAGGTCCTACCACATACGCTACTACCTCCTCTCCCACAGGTGCTAGGCTGTGTACAAGTTACGTTGTATACAATTGAATTACATGTGGTATGGGCAGTGTAGTGGGTGAGCTGGTTTATGAAGGGGTGTTTCCTTTTTATCGCCTTCTCTTTTTCTCCCGCTAATCTTCTTTTATTTAACTATTTATCTGATTTCCTAAAATTTTTATCCGATTTCTTAAATTTTTGTCTGATTTCCTACCAATTTTATCTAATGTCCCTGTCCTTTCCTTATCTTTCCTATTACGTCTGATTTCCCTATTTCCCCCTGATAGGTGAATGACCCGACTCCCCCTGGTGGGTGAGTGGGCGTAACTCTACCTGGTGAATGGAGGAGGCGGTCAATCCACTTGTCGTATCCGTCTCCTCTCCTCCTGTTTACTCTCCTCGTTAACGCCCCCCCCCCCCTCCTCCTCCTCTCCCACTCCAACCTCCTCCTCTCCTATCCTATCCCACGTCCTCCTCTTCCCGTATCTCCCATCCCCTTGACTGTCCCCGTTCCCATTCTTCCTCTTCCATTAAGTGAGAAAAATAACTGTCCAAAACAAATGAATGTCTGTGTATATAATTAAGTTCAGAAATAACAAAAACAACGACAACAGCAACAAAAACATCCAACAAAAACACTCGGCCAAAAAACAAAAATAAAACAACTGACAACAAAAACGTGGAGAGGAATCACGTGTTAGCGACCAGAAAGAAGCTCTATATTGTTCTTCCTGAGTGGTGACGTTTTTGTGTCTGGGTTATGACCTTGACGCGGGTGTGTACTCTCTCTCTCTCTCTCTCTCTCTCTCTCTCTCTCTCTCTCTCTCACCTGGCTGGCCTCACCCACCCACCCACCATATGGCCCCTTTAAACCCCCTTGATATGGCCCTTAAATTGAATTACTATTTAATTAACCTCCCTGACTCCGTCTCTCCTGGTGTTCACGACAAATTATTACCAGATCCTTCTTCTCTAATGCTGTGATGTTTATTATTTACTTCTCTGTTTTGGTAATACTTATATAACTGTATAGGATTGAGACGCCATTTGACTACAGAAAATATACAGGTACAGATATATAATAATAGTACATATATGATAATGATCAGTGTATATGTACAATGAAAAGTCACATGTGTAGATAATATTTTATATCTATGTACATATTATTGTCTCATCTTGTACACACAGTAAGTCATTATACAAACAGTACACACACATATGTACATCAATTACGTCACCTTGTACACACGGGGAAGTTTTTTTTTTTATAACGAATACGACAATGTAAATGTGGCAGGTGTCTCACACAGGAGCGTCATGACACACTCAGGTACAAAGCGTCACACACACAGCTCTGTTTAAGGTTCGTCTTCTTCCTAGAATGTGTGAGGTGGGTGGCGTGGGCGTTGTTGTGTTCCCTTAACAGTAGTGGTAATACTCACAAGTGCTGTCTGGTGAGGGAGGGGGGGGGGGGGTGTTGTGAGGGGGTGGGGGTGAGGGAAAGGGAAAGAGAGAATGAGATGAAGGGAAGGAAGGGAGGAAGGGAGGGAGGGGATCGGATTAGGGTGAGGGACTGAGGAGGTGAAGGTGGAGGGAGGGGAGGTCTTGGAGGTGATTGGGAGGTAGAGGGCGGTATAGAGGGTTGACTTAGGAGGTAATGATTAGGGGAGGGGGGGGGGGAGTACCTGTCAAGTGAATAGGGAGGCAGAGGGGCGTCTGAGAGGACTAGGGAGGGACGGTAGAGGTGTAGGGGTACTTGGGGAGGGGAGATTGGAGGAAAGGAAGGGAAGGGACAGAGAGTGGAAGAAATTACGAAGAAGGGGAGGGGAGGGTGGAAAGAATTAAGGGGAAGGGAAGAGGGAAGGACGGTGAGGTGGAGGAGAGGAGGGGCGGGTTATCCAGATTGCCAACTGCCCTGTAAGGAGTGGTTCGTCTTGACACAGGATTCAGGAAGCCGTATAGTGTGTGCCTGGCTTGAGTCTCTTCCTCACCAGATCAGGGAGGAAGGAAGGAGGGAGGGAGGGAGGGAGGGAGGGAGGGAGGTGAGAGAAAGAGGGAATGAGGGAGAATGGGGGGAAAGAGGGAGGGAGTTCGAATGGAAGGAGGGAGGAATGAGGGATGGTGGGAGGGAGGGAGAGTAAGAGGGAATGAGGAAGGGAGAGAGGGAAGGAAGGAGGGAGGGGAAGGGCTAGGCACCCCACCATCACCGAAGTTGGCACTGAGTGGAGGGTGGCACAGGTAAAGCTCATTACCTGGAGTTTACCTGTCTGTTTACTGAGCCTCTCTGCCTTCTGTCTCCTCTCCCTCTCTGTTTTGTTCTTCCTATTTGTTTCTCCTTCCTTCTGTTTCGTTTCTCCTTCCGTCTGCCCTTTTCCTCCTTCCATGTCCTCTTCTTCTCCCGCCGCTTAATTCTTCATTTCTTTCCTCCTTTACTTCAAGATGTTATTTCATTTATTGCTCTCCTTCACATCTCCCTTCCTTCTCCTTGTCTCTCCCTCACACCCCTTCTTTTCCTCCTGATTCCTCTTTCACCTCTCTCCTTCTGTACCTTACCTGGTCGAATTGCATATCGTCGTGTAAAATGATTGTCTGTAAGAGGAGTGAGGCACGGTGTTGAGGGTGGCGGCATCAAGTTCTTCCTCAGGAGACTCCCGATCATGGTAGTATCCTGAAGAAGGTTGTAGGGCCTGTGTGTGGTCTCAGGTCTCTCTTCATCTTGCACAACACTGTCGAATAAAACTGGTGGTGCTTCTGTGGAAGATTTGGGGCTGTGGTGAAGCTTCTGTGGTAGACTTGGGGCTGTGGTGGAGCTTCTGTGGTAGACTTAGGGTTGTGGTGGAGCTTCTGTGGTAGACTTGGGGCTGTGGTGGAGCTTCTTGTACTCAGAGCTTTATCACCTCTTAAGCAGCGTATGCACCCCCTTGTTCTCCTACCTCAGAGTTACAGATCACTGCCTTACATTACTTTCCCACGTTGTTATATATCATATTTATAACCAATTTAACTCACTTACAAAACCCCGGGAATGAATTTTTATTAATTTAACTTAATTGATATGTGCATTTTTTTTATTATTCTGTATGTGTGAAAAGTGGCATTTGCATATATTGTAATACAACTGACAGGGTGTCATGCTGGTTCAATGTGAATATTTATCAGGTGTATACAGTTATTTTTCATTCCTGTGGTAATATTATGTGGTAATACTGTGTGATGATGTATTGTAATATGTGGTAATGTGTGGTAATGTGCGGTAATGTGGATCTTCTCCTTTGATAGACTCGTCTACACGACATCCACACCCCACAAGACACGGTTCAACAGTACGTGGAAAAGTTCAACGAGTTCCGTGACGGACCTTCCTTTTCTGCCACACAGCCGGCCACCCCAGCCACCTAGCCCATCACCCCTGTCTCTCCTAGGACGTGCCCTACCTTCCCCGTCTCTTCCGGCCCCTACCCTCCCATCCCTGTCCCTTCTCGGATGTACCCCACCGCTCCTGTCTGCTCACGGCCGTATCCTCCCAACCTAGTCTCGTCTAATGCCTATCCTGTCTTCCATGGTCCCTATCCTGCCCTCCCACCATTGGCTAGTTCATACCCTGTCATGCCTGTTTCTCACTGTACCTATCCTGCCATTCCTGCTTCCCCCAGTACTTCCTCTACCTCACCCAATACCTAGTCAGGAGTTCTTTCCACTGCCAGTACCTAGCTCATAACCTCTCACTCCCACAGTAAATATTAAGTCAGTACTGCCTCCTTCCCCAACACCTACCCTTTCACCCTGTCTCACTCACTAACCCTGACCTCCCCCACCCCTGCCTATCCCTATACATATCCTACCACCGAAATATATAAGGCATTCATTAAATATTTTTTTGTGTTATGTTATTAAATTCTCATCAGCCCTTGACATAAACACAACATCGACTCCTGAACCATAGTGAAAATGACGGTAATTCTCACCCTAACATTATTACTCGTCTCTGTGGCTGATGTTAACAACTTAATTTGTGATTTTAATTATTGTTTATTACTAATTAATCATAGACAATTAAGTTGGATAAATACAAGGAGAAGATAAAGTATTATTTTTTTTTTTTGAATAACCATAAACAAAGAAGTGGAAATAGTCTTGATGAAATTGGGTAAGAGGAGTAAATAGAAGAGGAGAAAATAGAAGAGTAAATAGAAGAGAAAATAGGAGTAAATAGGAGAAAATAGAAAAGAAATAAATAGAAGATAAAATATAAGAGAAGAAAAGATTGTAAGTGACGCAGAAGATTGCTTTACTTACACTGTTAATAAAATCTACATAACAGCATTGTAAATAATAGGAGACATAACTATTGCTATTGTACAAGTAAGGGGTGACGACTAGACCTATATTATCGTAGTTATAGGTGATTAATGTAGTTGTGTATATAATATTAGGTGTTTAAAGAAACTGATGTACTGTTATTAAAGAGAAGGGGGGAGATGTGGTACTAGTATATATAGTGGTGGTTGATGGTTGTGGTTGGTGGTTGTGGTTGGTGGTTGATGGTAGTGATTGGTGGTTGATGGTAGTGATTGGTGGTTGATGGTAGTGAGGGTAGTAATTGGTGAGAGAAAGATAGAGAGATAACTATGGTAGGTCGTCGCCCCACACACTATAAGCAACAGGTACTTGTAATTTGGTAATAAATGTTATGAGAATCTTTTGAGTTTTTTATTCCAGTTTGATCGTATAAAGATATTGAACGGTTGGTTATAGAGGACAGGGAACGAGAGATAACAGGACACAAACACACAGCAGGGAACACAAACAGACGCTGGGGAACACAAACAGACGCTGGGGAACACAAACAGACGCCGGGAAACACACACAGACGTCAGGGAATATAAACAGACGCCAAGGAACATAAACAGACGCCAAGGAACACAAACAGACGCCAAGGAACAGACAGACGCCAAGGAACACACACAGACGTCAGGGAACACAAACAGACGCCAAGGAACAGACGCCAGGGAACACAAACAGACGTCAGGGAACATAAACAGACGCCAGGGAACACACACAGACGTCAGGGAATATAAACAGACGCCAAGGAACACAAACAGACGCCAGGGAACACAAACAGACGCCAGGGACAGTGAGAGAGAGAAGGGGGAGAGAGAGAGATTTACGTCCCATCATAAGCATAACCAAACGTGCTCCTTTTATAAAACCAGTGAGAAAAACAACCGCCAGCACCCAAGAGTCTCGTGCTATCAATGCCACCACCGTCCACTCCAGCCAAACAAATAGGGTGTATATGGACGCCCGCCATACATACCAATTCCGTCACCCGCCGGCCCTTGTGTGTGTGTGTGTGGAGGTAGTTTCTTGTAATACTCCTACAGTGTACGTATCCTCTATCCTTTCGTACACACACACACACATCCATCTACACACAGTTTTCCACCCACGTTCCAAATCTTGACATTTCCCCAGCGTGATTTACCACTAATGAACGACACCGCTAATGAAAACCAACACAAGGAGCTGAGAAAACTTCCTCTTTCGTCCTGAGGGAGCCTCACTGAGATACACAAAGGACAAGAACTCGAGGAAAACAAAAAGTGAGATACAAAAAAATATAAATGAACGTGAAGCAGCGAGGAAAAACAAAAATAAAACTAGTAAAAAAAGATAAAAACAATTCAGTACCCCCCCACCCCCCCACAACAAAAATATAAACAACAATTTTTCATTTTGAAGTTTCCAGGACCGTAAGAGGCGAGGCGCAGAAAGATGAATTTTTGACAAGAAACTGCAAAGCCAAAAGACGTCATCACAAGATGGTCTCAGAGTCCTCATGACCGAAACGAAATAAAGAAGAATGTCAGGAAGGACTTGGCTCTAAAAATATCCTCTTGTCAAACTCTGGTGGTGAACGACTGAACCTCTCCTCACCCCCCCCCCCCCCTTTACCTATACCTTCACTTACCCTCTACCTACCCATCACCCTCCGTCCACCTCACCTCCCCCCCCACCCTCCGCCTACCCACCCCCTCCCCCTCCACACACACACACACCAAGTTGTCTGAGTGGAGGACAAAGCCGTCGGGGAACAAGGCGGAAAGAATGTCGCACACTGGACGCCGAGACGCCCCTGCTAACTTCTTGTTGCAGAAGGTGTTGTTGATGGAGGGTGTGATGCTTCCACCACAATATATATTCCTTTACATCTTACACGTCATGCTGGTGTGTGTGTGTGTGTGCGTCACTCTTGGTCTCATCTGATAACAACAGTCAAGTAATTCCTGGTGTGGTGGATCAACACTAAAACACCTTTTACTGAATATCGAAAACCATAATAGAAAGCAAACTCTATATACGATTTAAAAAAAACAACTTAAAAACGTAAAAAAAAAATTGTGCTTTCAGAAATTAAAATTGTTAGGTTTCAAGTATAGACTATCTCGATTGCCTTGTTTGAAGTGACCAGTTTACACATCTAACTTTTTTTTCTCATAAAATATAAGTAAAAGACAGTACAGTCTCGTTCAAGATTCTTCGAACTCTGCTGGAGACAGCTGACAACTCAAGGCCGTTTGTTTACTATAGTACGTAGTATAATATAATACGAAACAACAAAGCCCAACCATTAAATTAAGCAACGGGAACTAAGTAACCAATCACCGATCACTTTTACATTTATTCATAATTTTTACTATGTGCTATAGTAAACAGACGGCCTTAAGGTGCCAGCTGTCTCCAGCAGCGTTCGAAGAATCTTGAACGAGACTGTATACATACTTATAAAAATGTTAAGAATCACTTTAGGGTTTATGAATTCCTCCTCATCAGAACACAGAATTTTAAAGGTTGGGAAACGTTAGGTCAGGTTTTCAAGGGTTTGTTTGGTGATATTTTTAGTATTTTACCCCACAATTTCCCTCAACTTCAAAGCTCAGTTCAC
The DNA here is from genome assembly GCA_958450375.1 of Homarus gammarus. Classification (NCBI taxonomy): domain Eukaryota; kingdom Metazoa; phylum Arthropoda; class Malacostraca; order Decapoda; family Nephropidae; genus Homarus; species Homarus gammarus. Next base: position 779,550 of record CAUDMG010000489.1, on the reverse strand, counting down.
TTTGTGCAACCAATATTATCATCATTAGAAGGGGAAGGTTCATGTCTTCATATCTACTCAGTTCCGACTGCAGTGAAGGTCAAATTTGTATAAAACTCGTTGACATATACTATAAAAAAAATATAGTAACTTCCGTGCATGACAACTTCTAAACATCTACCCATTCAGGCGAGTAAAAATTTACGACAAACGAAATTACATTTACGAACCTTTGAGAATCCTGTCTCTGTGTCCCGTGCTGTTATGTCTTCAGTCAGTTCGGTAGTCGAACCTGAGGCCTTCATCACAAACAGTGGGTACATAGCCCTTGCTACTGAACCACCACACTCCTGTTCTGAAATGTTTACATGACCATGTCACTTCACTGAAACTGTTTATAGACCATGATTTCTTTCAATCTTGTTTAGAAGCTTTACAAACTACTAGGTAATTATTGATGATTGACCAGCCGCTGATTTTTCATAGAAAACGATTTTCAAAACGCCACAATTTTTCTTCTGTTTTATTGTGGACACAGTTGTAGCTTTGGCAAATGGGTTAAAAAGTGGTCATATTAAACGATAAGAACTTACTGTGATCAGGTGTAAGTTTGCGTTCCCCAGCAGCACCACAGTCACTTTTCAGCACCACATAATCACTTTCCTAGCAACACTCACGTGCGTTCCCCAGCAGCACCACCCTCACTTTTCAGCACCACATAATCATTTTCCTAGCAACACTATCACGTGCGTTCCCCAGCAGCACCACAGTCACTTTTCAGCACCACATAATCACTTTCCTAGCAACACTATCACGTGTACTTATATGTGACCAAGAGTTAGCATCGGGCAGGGAGGTGGCCCAGCCCGGCAGGTGAGAGGACACAGGTGTTGCAAGCCGGCAAGAGCACAGCGGCTACACTGCCCCCATTCTCAAGATTACTGAAGCTTGGAATGAATGAATTAATGTACGAATGTTCGGAAGAATGTTCTGAAGCATGGAGGCACGTTACTCATTCACTCAGTCAGAATAAACTGAAGCACCTACGTTTGAAATATCATTCGTAAAAGGGGTGAGGGTGGGAGTAGTATACTTACCTGTCCTTTTGATGTAATAGTTTTTTGTCAATAAAGGATTCTGATAAACTGGATTCACAGCTCCATGACTCCTGATTCGGAGCTTCGTTCATGAAATGATTCGAATCCTTGGTGTTTCATGAAGCCTTAGATATGACGTCATGAGTGGGAGGAGCTTAGGAGAGACATGTTTGGTAATGTAATGATCATTGTGATTATCTATGGCCGCTAATAACACTATAATGATAACAATTACTTTAAAATACCTTCAATAATTACTAACTTAATTAGATAATGTGCATTAGATCTTTACTTATTGAGTTTTATCCGTATGCATCTTTACATCCACAACCATACTATTGAGGTAGACCCGTCTCTCTCTCTCTCTCTCTCTCTCTCTCGTCGGGTGTAGAAGATGATGTAGGTGGTATCCGTGGGTGTATTTAGCTGTAGGTGGCAGGTGTAGATAGTATGCGTGGGTGTAGATAGGTATGAATTGTTGTTGGTGGGTGTAGATGGGTGTAGGTGGGTGTAGATGGGTGTAGGTGGGTGTAGATGGGTGTAGGTGGGTGTAGATGGGTGTAGATGGGTGTCGTGGAGGGAGGAACAGTTGGATGGGAGCCAGGTAGGTCAGGCTCAGCTCCCTCTTGTTGTGAAGTTCTTCCGATCACGGGAAGTTGAGGCGCTGTGACATATTGCTGCGGCAGTGTGGTGTTGGTGTGGTGATGGTGTTGTGATGATGTGGTGTCGATGCTGTGATGGTGTGGTGATGATGTGGTGTCGATGCTGTGATGGTGTGGTGATGGTGTGGTGATGGTGTGGTGTTGGTTAGTTCACCCTTCCGCCATTCCCTTCCACCTTCTATTAGTTCCACCATGCCCTTCCATCACTCCCACTAGTTCCACCCCTTCCACTTCCCTTCCATTCATTACCTCCCTTACCACAACCATCAACTCAACCTTGTCGTATATTTACAGGCGAGTCACGCGCCGGCCATCCCATAAATACTAGTAATCTAATAAATTTCTCATTTCGATAACTTCAATATTTCTTTCACAGACTCAAAACGCCTCGTAACGTTAGTGTGTGTGTGTGTGTGTGTGTGTGTATAAACTCATAAATATTACCCAAATTCAGGGTTCTCTTCACTCAAAATAATATCAATAACATTTATATTCAGGGTCCCTTTACTCAAAACTCACAAGGAACATAGTGCAGACGCAGGGTACAATACCTTTACTTAAAACTCATGATAAAACTCAATGTATTTCTCCTTTATGATCTATCTCATTCCAAAACACAAAATCGATATTATCAAAAATTCAGAGACTATGGCAAGGCCTTAGAGATCTTGTGTCAGGGTTAACGTTTACAGGACACACACACACACACACACACACACACACACACACATATATTGTATACATATATCAGGTAGAAATATGTGTTCTGAAGTTTTCCTCTGGGCAGGGAAGAAGGGGGAGGTTAGGGAGGGAGGGAGGAAGGGAGAGAAACAGGGAGGGAGGGAGGGAGGGAGGGAGGCCAACACATCCCTCACACACACCCTGCTCAGATTTTATGCAAATTTTCCTGCTATCTTTTATGAAATGCCCAACCGTCCTCCCATTCCTCCCCCTCCCATCCCTCCCTCCCTCCCTCCCTCCTCCTGGGTGACGACAATATATCAACAGGAGGAAGAGAAACAGATTCAGTTGAGATTTTGTGTTGGCTATGTAGAGGTCACTCAATGGTGACTATTATACGAAGCAAAATACTCTACCTGGATACATGTTGACTTATACTTAAATAGTTATATATACAGACAACACTGATGGCTAAAATATATGTATCCTAACCTAACCTAACCAAACCTGACATAACCTAACCAAACCTAACATAACCTAACCAAACCTGACCTAAACCCTGGTAAATTGCTCACTTCATTTGGCCATAAAACATAATACTCACTCGAGGGTAAAAGATTTTGTTATCATTATGCTCTTAACATTACTGCGTATAGTTATCAAGGGTTAGAGCTCACACACACACAGACACAGATACACACACACACACACACACACACACACACACACACACACACACACACACACCAATATACATCATGAGAACAGAAGAAGAACAACCAACTGTCTTACATCCCTCTGAAACCCCCCTAAAACCCCCTTATCCCCCTGAAAACCTCCTGAAACCCCCTTAACTCCCCCTACCCCCCACCAGCAGCAGGTAGACACCCATTGACATCATCCAATACTTTCTCCCACATCAGGTCATTTTTTCCCCCTCTACCTCTGAGCATTAGTCTCGTTTTCTTTTTACCATTTACACCACAGTAAGGCACCTGGAGTGTTCCGTGATGCTGCTGTTACTTGTGTTTCCTACGGAGCTTCGAGAAAATGAGAAGACGGGGAGGTTGTAGGAGAGTGAAAGGTATTAGTGAAGAAGGAGGTTATAGATGTTGAGTGAATGTTATTTATTACAACATATAAGTTATTCTTTTTAGATATCAGGTTGTAAATAGTTGTGGTACCAAAGACTTATTAGACAACAGGTGTGAAGAGCTTGAGGGAGCATGTTAGGTGGTGACAGCAGCCCTCAAAAACAATAGGCGGCCCAGCACGAGTTGTTTGTGGTGGCAGATATTGAACATAAAAGTGAGGAATTCGGCACATTAACACGGAGGGACAGTGCCAGTCTCGGGGGGTCAGTGACAGTCTCAGGAGGGCAGTGAAAGTTTCAGGAGGGCAGTGACAGTCTCATGGGGCCAGTGACAGTCTCAGCAGGCCGTGAGAGTCTCATTGGGGCAGTGATAGTTTCAAGGGGGCGGTGGCAGTCTCAGGAGGGAAGTGCCAGTCTCATGGGGGCAGCGATAGTTTCAGGAGGTCAGTGATAGTTTCAGGGGGATAGTGACAGTCCCAAAGGGACACTGCCACTCTCAACAGGTCATGCCAACGGTATCAGCAAAATTGGTCAGGTTAACAGTGTCAGCAAAGCAGATCAGTGGTGTCAGCAAAATAGGTCAGGTTAACAGTGTCAGCAAAGTATTTCAGATTAGTAGAGTGTCAGCAAAATAGTTCAGGTCAGCGGCCGTGTGTCGGGCGGGGTTTAATAAGTGGGTCCTGACGTCTGACCTGTGAAATATCGGCTCACAATTTATTTCCCCGTGCATTAATATTTACCAAGAGTTCACGTTACTCACAAGCTGACGTTCAGACTTCCTGTGACTCATAAAGACTTTCTGTGACTCATAGAGACTTTTTGTGACCCATAAAGACTTTCTCTGACTCATAAAGACTTTCTCTGACTCATAAAGACTTTTTCTCACTCATAAAGACTTTCTGATTCACAAGACCAAGTGCAAACAACATCTTTCACCTATATAACAGCGATTTCAGACCTGCCATGTAAACAGTGCGGTGTTGTCAGGCTTCCAGAGTAAACAATAGGGTGCTGTCAGACTCATGTGTACTGTAAAATACGATGTTGCCAGACTTCAAATGCAAACAACAAAATAATACCATACCTACGTGTAAACAACATAACGGTGCCAGATAGATTGTAAACATGGAAGTGATGCCAGACCTACGAGTCAATAATGCAGTGTTGCCAAACCACGTATATAGATGCAGTGTTGCCAAACCACGTATATAGATGCAGTGTTGCTAGATACCAAATATAAACAATAAAGTGTTGTCAAACTACTATGGTGATATTAGTACAATGGTGACATACCTACAAGTACACAATGAATTTGGTATCATGTATAAACAATACAGTATTACCAACTTATCTTACAAACAACGTCAAGTAATGTTGCCATATGCACATGTAAACACCGGCCATTACAGTGATGCCAAATCAACATGTAAACACCGGCCATTACAACCGTCCTCTTGACGTTATATATTGCGAGTTCATTTTAATTAAACCGGGATGGAGCCCAACAACCTCTGGTACCTGGAGGGGGGAGGAGGGGGGGGGGAGGGAGGGATAAATGGAGAGAACAGGGAGGGGAGATAGAGTCATGGATAGGAGAAGGAGAGGAGGGGAAGGGAGAGTCGCCAGGTAACAACACACTCTCTCTCTCTCTCTCTCTCTCTCTCTCTCTCTCTCTCTCTCGACTTCCTTAGCACAAAATATCACAAGTGAAGCGCCTGGCGTTTCTCTTCTCCCGTATTGTAAATCCTACAGCATAATAAGCCAGACGTAGCTTCGCCAGCCTTTTGGAATTTCACACACACACACACACACACACACACACACACACACACACACACACACACACACGTCCTACATTAGTTAGAAAATTTATACCAGACAGTTTTTATAGTCCAGTTTTAATTACATTAATTTAATATACAATTATTACTTACGGCGGCCAGAGATAATGATGAGCTGAAGGTTGATGATGTTGGTTGATGATAATAGCACTGTCTTGTACCTACTACCACCACCACTACCACCATCATTACTATCACCACCAGTACCACTAACTCTGTCACTACTACCACCACTACTACTAACACTATTACTACCACCACTACCACCACGACCACTACCACCACCACCACTACCACCACGATCACTTTCAACCACTTCTTCCTGACATAAAGTAGTTCAACATCCCCTAACCTAACCTAATCAACCCTTAACCTAACCTAACCTAACCTAACCAACCCTTAACCTAACCCCCTTAACCTAACGTAATCAAACTTTCAATTGTAATGTAAAAAAAAAAATCATCGTTTTTTCCAGGTTCCATTGTGAAAGTTAATTTGAGCCACTTTTTACTAAGAGGATAATGGCAGATTGCTTATTAGAGTTGATGGTCGTTAGGTCTGGATGAAATTAAGGCTGGTCTCCATTCCTGATTCAATTATGTAAGATTAGATTGGGGACTATAAGGACTAGAGGGGGGGGGCTACTATGAATGGGGGGCCAATTACGTCTGGGGTTCATAAGATCTGGAGCCTACTAGCACTGGGGTCTACTAGGACTGGTGGCCCATTAGGTCTATTACACCACAACAAAACAGTACCAGTCATTTCCTTCCCTTCCACTTACCACACTTAATAAAACCACTTAACCTCACCCACCCCCTTCCACTTCCACTTACCACACTTAAAAATACCACTTAACCTCACCCACCCCCTTCCACTTACCACACTTAAAAATACCACTTAACTCCACCTCTCCCCATTAATACCCACATCGACTTGTACACCTCCCACCACCTACTCCCTACCCCCCTAAGACCCTACACTTGATCACCACTTCCCCACAATTGCCCCCTGCCGTTAAACCCTGCCATCAAGCTGCCGTCAGATGTGTCAGCGTGATAAGCTCCAGGCTGTCTGTCTATGCTGTCAGTCCCACGATCGCATTATTGAAGCTTTTGCGTTCACCCAGAGTTGAAGACCTGGGGGGGGTGAGGGGGTATAGTCTTGCCTCTGGTTATGTTGCTTGTGTTGACGAGAGATTGTATTTGTTGTGTTTGATTTCTATTGTATTTGTTTGTTGTTATTATTCCTAGGTGTAGTTGTGTTGGTTTGTCTGTTTTTTTTAGTTTTCTTTCGTGTTTATCTGGTTATTTGATCTATTATTGTCGATTTGTTTATTTATTTTTTATGTATTTCTTACTTTATATCTGTATGTCTGTCCCCCCCCCCCCTCTCTCTCTCTCTCTCTCTCTCTCTCTCTCTCTCTCTACAATTACCATCACCTTACTACCCAAGTCACCATCACCCCTTAAGACACCATTACCCCTCAAGACACCATCACCCCTCAAGACACCATCACCCCTCAAGACACCATCACCCCTCAAGTCACCATCACCCTCAAGTCACCATCACCCTCAAGTCACCATCACGCCTCAAAACACCTTCACCCCTCAAGACACCATCACCCTCAAGTCACCATCACCCCTCAAGACACCATCACCCCCTCAAGACACCATCGCCCCTCAAGACACCATTACCCCTCAAGACACCATCACCCCTCAAGACACCATCACCCCTCAAGACACCATCACCCCTCAAGACACCATCACCCCTCAAGACACCATCACCCCTCAAGTCACCATCACCCCTCAAGACACCATCACCCCTCAAGACACCATCACCCCTCAAGTCACCATCACCCCTCAAGACACCATCACCCCTCAAGACACCATCACCCCTCAAGACACCATCACCCCTCAAGACACCATCATCCCTCACCTCACCATGACCCCTCAACACTCACCTCACCATCATCGCCTCACGACCAGAGTCACCAGGTCAGTACACAACCGTCAAAGGAACATACTTGGTGCAACATATCACCATAAGAGTTGTTGGCTGCCTTACGCCACAACTTTTTTTTTTTTATATCAGAGAAAAAATAAAGTTCTTGGCACCTTTGTCTGCCTCTCCTTCCTCTTCCTCATCTTCTATCGACGCCACAGGTTTTCTTTTCTAGTTTATAGTTGTTTACATTGTTCTGTGTTTACAAGTTTACACCTGTTTATACTGTTTGTTTGTTCTGTATTTACTACCACTATCACCAATACCACCGCTACCACGACTATCCCTACTACTCTCACTATAAACCATCATCCTTACTACCACCACTACCACCACTACCACCCAACCATTACTACCCACACTACCACCACTACCACCACTACCCCTACCACCATCACCTTTACATACAGGTCACGTCGCCAGCCTCTATGATCCAATACAGTGAGAGAAGGCGAGGTGTCTCCCCGCGTCCTCTCACCACACACACACACACACACACACACACACACACACACACACACACACACACAAGTAACATAAAAAGCAAACACAGACAAACACACCAAACAACAGAGTTAAACAAAAGAGAAGAAAACAAATTATGGCTACCTGGAGGAAAGGAATCTTGCGTTTTTGTTAATTACAGGAGGACAGGAAGCCTTACCTGTATACACTGAAGCAGGGGTAACGCTTCACTACAGCTGATAACCTATAAATTATGAGGAGTGAGGAGGAGGGTGGGGGTGAGGGTGAGGGGTGTGGGTGGAGTGTCCCAGGGAAAGAGACACTGGATCAGTATCTCTCACGTAGCTATCTCACCTCCCTGCTGCAGTGAGGGAGACATTTAAGAGACTAACGAGATACTTAATCACCCCAGTTAGGCGTGTGGGTCACCAGCAGCTCCGCTCGCCCCTGATCCACTTACCGCCGCCTATACCACTAACTAGGTCACCGCCCTACGTCAGCTGGGAGCGGCAGTAGCAGCTGACACTCATCTGCTGCTGCTGCTGCCGCCGCCTGAATAAACGCAGGTCTTCCTGGACAAGGTTTGGTCTATCCGGGAATACGCTGATCAGCGTTGGGCAAGACCTGGTCTGATCAGATAAGCGCTGATCTGTCTGAACAAGCGCTGTTCTGCCTAGATAAGGGAATGTCTTCCTGTACAAGCTCTGGTCTGTCCAGATAAGCACGGGTTTGCCAGGACAAACACCAGACTGCCAAGACAAGCAGTCGCCTGCCTGGACAAGCGGTGGTGCGCCCGGGGAGGCACTGGTATGCCTGGGAACATGGCCTGGTCGTATGAGAACACATTGCAGGACCACGGAGCCTCGCAGCCACAACTTCCGCTCACACAACTTCTGGTTTAAAGTTATGCGTCACAGTTCAAACTACGCGTAAACTTACTTTTGCAATATTGAAATTCGCCAACTTGGGGAGCGCCAAGTGCTGTGTTACTTAACATGGAGACAGACGGACGCCCGGACGCACATGTTAAGTATTTTAAACTGTGGGACGACATTGAATTGGACATTGATGAGGGAAGGGAATTTTAAACACATTTCTGAAATTTGTTATTAAATCATGCTCGTATGGTGGTGGTGGTGTGTGTGTGTGTGTGTGTGTGTGTGTGTGTGTGTACGTGTGTATATATGAGTGTATAACCTCGTAATCCACACAACACACCTAAACCCACGTATATGAACACTGAACAAACCCGTTAATGAAGAGCTTATCATAACTTGCAATAATTATAAAGAGAATGGTAACCAGGTCGTTAATGAAGCTGATACATTATTATTTTTTGTATTAATTAATGAGCCCAACATCCAGGTGTGCTCGGCAGGTAATTACATACAGTATTATTTTTAATTAAAACTCTCGGACCAAGACACGAGTGTTAAGTGTGTGTGTGTGTGTGTGTGTGTGTGTGTGTGTGTATTGGTTCAGATACATACATAAGCTTACGTACATAAATACACACCCATATATGCTCGTACATATATGAAGAAAAACACACACACACACACACACACACACACACACACACACACACACACACACACACACCCTTACTGGACCCCCCCCCCTTCCTAATCTCCCCCTTCTCTTCCTTTCTTCCTTCCTTTCTTTCCCTCGGACATAACTTCTCTCCCCCCTCCCCATAATTCACCATTTATCTCCCCATTACTGTACACTCCCCCATCTTCCTCCCCTCCCTCGTCTCTCCCTTACGACATATTAAGCCCTATAGTCTCTTCCCATAATGGCAGCCATATTGTTTTGTGATGTGTCTCTCTCCTTACTTCTTTAATCTGTCCTCCTGTAGTAAATCCACTAGTACAGTCTCTCGCTAAAATGGCAGACATATTGTTCTTTCCCTCTCACTTTCACTACTCATTTTCTCTTCTTTTCTTTTTCCTTTATCTGGGTATTTCTCCCTCCTTCCCTCCCTCCATACCTCCCTCTCTCTCTCCCTCCCTCCCTCCCTACTTTCCCCTCTCACCCAGTACCTAACTCTTCCCTTATCCTCCTCCCCCTTCATTTATTATTTATTTCCTCCCTCCTCCCGCTTATTCCTTATTCACATCTCCCTTCTTCCTTTCTCCCCTCATCCATTATTTACAATACCTCTTCCCTCATCCTTAGGCTTTACCCTTCACCCCTCATTCAATTCTCTCTCACCTCTTTCTCCTCCTCCTCCTCCTCCCCCTCTTTCCTCGTGTTATTTATCTTCCTCTCCTCTTCTTACTTCGCCTCTTCTTTCTTCTTTATCCTTCCATCCCCTCCCCTATCTCCCTTTCCTCCTTCCCCCCTTCCTCTCTGTGTGCAATGGTTCACTGGCTTTGATAACCACACAGTGAGAGCCTTCCCCTTCCCCCTCCACCGCCCTCCCGTCCCTCCTCTTCTCCAACACTCGCCTCTACTGTTTCTCTTCTCCACCACTCGCCTCTTCATCCCGTTCCTCCTCTCCAACAATCGCCTCTCCTGTTTCTCTTCTCCACCACTCGCCTCTTCATCCCGTTCCTCTTCTCCACCACTCGCCTCTCCTGTTTCTCTTCTCCACCACTCGCCTCTTCATCCCGTTCCTCTTCTCCAACACTCGCCTCTCCCGTTTCTCTTCTCCACCACTCGCCTCTTCATCCCGTTCCTCCTCTCCACCACTCGCCTCTCACTCGCTCCAGTGGTGTAGTGGAGCCGCGAACTCAAGGCGTCCCAAAGTCAAGGCCAAGGGTTCAAGTAAGACCTCGAGGCGAAAAGAAAAAAGAAAAAAGTGTAAGGTAACATAGTCAAAACTCCTCCAACTCCTTTCTACTCCCCTCTAAACCCTTCTACTCCCCTCTAACCTCTTCTACTCCCCTCTAAACCCTTCTACTCCCCTCTAACCCTCCTCTACTCCCCTCTAACCCCTTCTACTCCCCTCTAACCCCCATTATACTCCCCTCTAACTCCCGCTACTCCCCTCTAACTTCTTCTACTCCCCTCTAACCCCCTTCTACTCCCCTCTAACCCCTTCTACTCCCCTCTAACCCCATTATACTCCCCTCTAACTCCCCCTACTCCCCTCTAACCTCTTCTACTCCCCTCTAACCCCCTTCTACTCCCCTCTAACCCTCCTCTACTCCCCTCTAACTCCCCCTACTCCCCTCTCCTCCCCATCAACATACACCCCTCTCTATTTCCACCTAAGGGGATTCCTGATTAAATTTGGATACGACTCTCTGTGGCGTGTATGGACTTCTGGGGAGAGGGGAGAAGAGGGGAGAAGAGGAGAAAGGGGAGGTAGAGGAGACAGGGGAGAAAAGAGGAGAGGTTGGAGAAGAGGGGACAGGTGGGGAGTAGAAGGGAGATGGTGGGGAGATGAGGGGAGAGGTGAGAAGAAGGGAGAGAGGTGGGGAGAAACTGGGAGAATATAGGGAATATAGAGTGAAGACAGAAGAGAAGAGGAGATAGATAAAGGTAGAGAAACAGAGGAAGAAGGAAGAAGATGGAAGAGAAGGAAGAAATAGAAAGAGGAACAGGGAGAGATGATAATGAGACGTAGATGGAGAAAGAAACAGAGAGAAGGAGAGAGGGAGGATGATAACAACAGAATGAAGGCATGAAAACGATAGGGAGGGAAATGAAAAGGTTTTGAAGGGGGGGGGTAGAACTGAGAGACTGGAATTGACGGGAATGGGAATACAGATAGGAATCGGTGAGAGGGGGGAGTGGGAATGGAAATAAATAGACCCCTAGAGGATAGTATAGAGAGAGAGATAGTAAACACGACCTATCTCCCTATTGATCCTCACCCGTACTGATAAAAAGTTATAGGTCTGCCTTATAAATATCGCCAGTTATGTATTGTATGTTCGTTAGTTATTCATTCACTCTTATAATAGATAAGTGAAATGTCTGTCTCTTTGGTAGTGAGTGTAGGTCCCATACCCCCTGGAGATCTGTTAAGGACAGTGCGGATACAGTACATTGCATACTATACTTCGGTGCATTAGGAGGTAGTCTGGCTGGCACTGTACTCGAATCCCTTCACTTCACCAACTAATACTATAGTTAGGTTGGTTGGTTGGGTCTTAGGGGTGAAGGGGGGGTGATAAAAGGGGGGGTTAGGTTATTAATATAGTTGGAAAATGGATCTTTATTGAGAGGGGGGGGGGGGGGTAGACGTCTCTTCTCTACCCTGCACGTGTTGAGGAAAAAATTATTTTATTGTTCGAACTGAAAAAAAAAATTCTGTCGGTAAAAATAAAACGAAAAGTGTCAAAAAAAAATATATTCTATTCGCTTAAAAAAATATATATAGTCTTTATTTTTACGTAACAGCGTATAGGAGGTCATGTTAGGTAAGGTCATGTCATTTGGGGGTTAGGGAAGGTCTTGTCAGGGGATGTCAGATCAGGTAAAGTTATGACGACTTAAAAACATGTCAGTCGAGGTCTCGTGTTGAGATGAGGTCATAATCAGGTAAGGTCATGTTTATGTCAGTCATCACTGTATTAAATGACGGGTCTACGGGTCAATACTGAATATTTCTCTGTCTCTCTGTAAGTGTGTCTCTGTCTGTTTCACTGTCTGTCTGTCTGTCTCACTGTCTGTCTGTCTCTCTCTGTTTCCGTCTGTTTGTCTCTATGTCTTTCACAGATATGAATTTCTTCAGTCTCTGTTGGGTAAGGTGGTGGTACTATGGTAGTGTAGTGGTAGAGTGGTGGTAGAGTGGTGGTAGAGTGGTGGTAGAGTGGTGGTGTGGTGGTATTGGTGGTAGTGTGGTGGTAGTGATAGTGGTGGTAGTGTGGTGGTGGTGGTGATGATAGTGGTGGTAGTGTGGTGGTGGTAGTGTGGTGTATATCGTCTTTCCCACACAGCGACGCTCATCATCTAATGGAGGGAGGGAGGGGGAGGGAGGAATGAGAGGTGATGGAGAAAGGGAGAGATGGAGAGAGTTAGGTTAGGGGAAGGGGGTGAGGGGATGGGGGTGGCCTGGAGGGGTGAGAGGAATGGGGGGGGGGTGGTAAGAGAGAGTAGAAAGGTTCATTAAAGAGGTCAGGATGATAATTACTCCGCCTGGGGTCAAACACTGTAAAAGATCACCCTTATTAATAATGTAATTAACTAGTAAATTACCCTGGCGAGGACCTCATTATACCTGTAAAACAATGTGTCTCTTTGTTTGTTTGTTTATTTATGTTTTGTTCGTTTGTTTGATTATTTACTGAGAGAGAGAGAGAGAGAGAGAGAGAGAGAGAGAGAGAGAGAGAGAGAGCCACACCTTTGTCATTCTCCCCCTACAATGAACCTGGTCCACCTGGTGTCATTATAGCCGAGGGCGTAACGTCATCATATTAGGGGGTGATCCTCAATGGGCGGGGGAGGGAGGGGGGAGGAGGGAGGTATACGAGAGGTAGATTACATTAAAAAGGAGAGGGGAAAGGGGGAAAGAGAGGGAGAATGAGGGGGAAGGGAGAGGGGAGGGAAGCTAAACAGAAAAACAAAACAAGTCATACACCCGCCAGGCAGATTGTAATGATAACTTACAAATTAATGAAAAGGGAGGAAGGGGGAGCACACACCACTCTATGTAATAAGCCAATCACTCCATCCACACCTGTCTAAGCTTCATTGCATACCTGACTAAGCTTCACTGCACACCTGTCTAAATTTCATTGCATAACTGACTAAACTTCACTGCATACCTGACTAAACTTCACTGCACAATTTTCAAACGTCACTGAACACCTGTCTTAGTTCCATTACACACCTGTATTACACATCACTACACACCTGTCTAAACATCACTGATATCAAACAGAGATTAACAATAAGAGGGATTTGCATGGTGGAAAAAAAAACAAAAAAAAAAACAATTGATTAAACACAAACACCAATGAACACAATACAACCAAAACAACAACACCTCCCCCTCCCCCCCCCCCTTTCCCCCTTTTTTTACCTGAAGCTTAACTACCTATTATATGACCCGGGATTTACCTGTTCTCTATCCTATTGTAATCAGGTTGGAGGAGCACAATATGTGAAGGACAACTGGGAGGTGAGATTAGTTAGTAAATTGAAACGATTCATCTGTTTTAATTAAGGAGAACCAAACACGTGTATACTTGGCCTTAACTATAACAGTGTATTCATGTGTGGTAATGACTGTTTGCTTGTTAACTACCCGCCTACTAGTGCAGCTTCTAGGGAGGCTGGGGCGAATGAGAGAGAGAGAGAGGAGACTGGCAATTACTCCTTCAGGTTGGGTAAGTTATTGGCGACCTCAGAGCACCTCCCCCCCTACACACACACACACCTCCAGGCCATGGTTTTGTTATTGACTGTACCGTCTGTCTGTGTGTCTGTACCGTCTGTCTGTGTGTCTGTACCGTCTGTCTGTACCGTCTGTCTGTGTGTCTGTACCGTCTGTCTGTACCGCCTGTCTGTGTATCTGTACCGTCTGTCTGTACCGTCTGCTTGTGTGTCTGTACCGTCTGTCTGTGTGTCTGTACCGTCTGTCTGTACCGTCTGTCTGTGTGTCTGTACCGTCTGTCTGTACCGTCTGCCTGTGTGTCTGTATCGCCTATTTGTGTCTATACGAGTTGTCTGCTGTGGCTGTACCATCTGACCTTATCTGTTGTGTCTGCTGTGTGTTGTGTCTGCTGTGTGTTGTGTCTGCTCTAGAGTATTACACAGAGCCACAACTTAAACGCCAACTTTGTTTATTATGCTGCAGTGACGTCACATGACCTCTAAAAATCTCAGCTCTGAGTGTAATAACATTTATCACCGAGACTAATTAGAAATGGTTGAAATTACTGCGCGTTTGCACCATGGACGCCTGAGAGAAGAATGCCCCTGTTCAACGAGTGGCTGAGGGTAGTTTCTCGTTGAACATTAATGAACAATGACGAAATGAGTCTAACCTAACTAAACCTAATCTAATCTAACATAACCTAACCTAACCTAACCTAGATGTACGTAATTTATGTAAGGAATATTGTTAGTAGATTAGATCACGTTTTGTTAGGCTAGATTAAGCTATGTTAGGTTAGGTTATGTTGGTTTGGTTATTGTGTAATCGGTGTGTGTGTGTGTGTGTGGGCGTAACGGGAACCATAGGAATACAATACGTCCTCTAAAGAAAATAGGAAACGTTTATGGACAAAGGAGTGATTTTTTTAATTTCCCCCAGGAGAATGTAAGTCAGATCTACCTTATAGAGTTCGAGTCTACAGGTATTAACGATATAATGTTTACGTTCATTTATCACCTGTAGTGTTATCGATTCCTAAATTCACTAGTTCATCTTCAGGTTAACAGGACGCAGTAGAAAAATTCGTCAATATGGCTACACGTGTCTAAACAATACCACGAACCACCCTCCCTCAGGCACTTACTTCCTGACGAGACGACGCCCTCCTGTTGTCACACGTTCAGCCTTGTTTGTCATAGAGGTCGTCGAACCGTGTTGTGGATCCTTATTTTAGGTCCTACGTAAGCCGTCCTGTTGATCCTTTTGGGGGGGACTCTGAGCTCGGGAACTCCTCACTCCGCTGTCAACAATAAGACTGGAGACGCGAATGACTTAGCTGGTTTGGCTGTCCAGGCTTCGGGTGTGTGTGTGTGTTTTAAGAAGGGGGTTGAATGTTATTTGTCGTGGATGTCAAGGAAAAATGTATCTCTCTATGAAACACAAAACCTAAAAACAATATAAATATGTTAAATAAATTATGTTTCGTTTTATAAATGATCATATGTGTAAAATATAGAGTTTGTGAATAATAGACGTAGTAATGTTATAACTGTGTTTTAGAAGTCTTTAAGCTCGTCATGGGGTTAATAAATACTCTAATGCATCAATAATTAAAGACTATGAGAGAGACAGAACATCATGTATATTGTGTAAACATCCGGACATAACAGAAGACAAGACTTATGATCCATTTGATGGCCCGAGTAAGTAAACAAACCAGAGTCTCGGAGTATCGTCTGTTCGAACCTTTATTGACAAGACGCTCAAACATCACTCATATCTCATCACATGTTGCTTTAATGAATTCAAACTTGATCTACTGACTAACTATATTAAAGTAATTGTTTATTATATCAATTAATATCAAGGTAAAATATAATGATCTAGGTGTAAGGTAGGAGCAGTATCAAGGAACATATCTCAAGGCGTTGGAACTAGTTAAGATGGCAGGAGGTGTGGGGGGGGAGTTATATAGTCGACTTACCACAGAGGTGATGGCATAAAGTCGACCTCTTATATCATTGATAATTTAATACAAAGGAACACAGAAGTTTATAACACACATTTAAAAAAAAACACAAAAAGAATTGATGAATTATTGATAACCTAAAAAAAGACTAAATTCCACTCAACTTCAATAGTTTTCTGTCACAAAATACAACTCAATTTAGATTATATAAACTGGACCAGATATTGTGGGATGAAAGCGAAAAAATACTAAAAAAAAATGAAAAAAATAAATAAAATATCCGTTTAAGCTGTATGAAAATTGTACACCAAATGACGCAATATACATAAACAAGTGACTTTAATTCATACGTATTAATTACAGTACAGTGCGTTATGTTCACCTCGGGGGGAAGGGGGCAGGGAGTTGTTGTAAAATTAATAACAACATCAAGGTCATGTAATTATAGACTATTATTACTATTTTTTCAGATCAATAAAGAGGAGGAGGGAGGGGGAGGGGAGGAAAGGGTAGGGGGAAGAGAGGAGATAAAGGTAGGGATTGAGAGAGGAAGAAGAGTGGAGAAATGGCTAGAGGAGAAGGGAGAAGGGGAGTGGGAGGGAAAGAGTGGGGTAGGGAAAAGATAAATGAGAGAGAAAGGCAGAAACAGAACAGATGAAGAGAAAAAAGGGACAGAGATAAACAAATGAAGAGACAGACAGAAAGAGAGAATAAAAGAACGAACGATAAAGAGAAACACACACACACACACGGAGTTGAAATACAACACGGCAACACAAATTTAATCTCTCATACAAGCGTCATAATGTAAGCTTTCAGGCGCCTGGGCCCTTGTGGAGAAGAAGAGCTCTTACAAGAAACCTGGTGTAATGCGGCGTAATTGGATATGTGTGTGAGCTTTGACCTAACCTAACCTAACCAAACCTTACCTAACCTAACATAACCTAACCTGACCTGACCCGACCCGACCTGACCTAACCTAACCAAACCTTACCTAACCTAACCTAACATAACCTAACCTGACCTGACCCGACCTGACCTGATCTGACCTGGTTATTTCTTCAGTATTTGACTAATGTAATGTTTGTTTGTCTGTCTCTGAGGTAGCGGCTGTAGGTGGACGTCAGGGGTCGGGGTAAGAGAGGAGGAATGCTTTTGCGGGTGTAATAATAATAATAATAATAATAATAATAATAATAATAATAATCCCCGATAATTTAGTATTGTAAGGAACACATGTGGTTTCCATGGTATCTCCCCCCTGTTGGTGAGTGGGAGAGTCAGCACTGTAAGGACTGGCCGCCATAACAGAGAGGTTTCCACTCACCAATTCACTATTTTAACGCCATATTTCTTCCCTTTATAAATGAAATTATTACTTTTGTAGTGGATTGGCCATTACTTGTTGCTCTTTTTCTTAGTGGGAGTTTACTGGTATGGGGAGTGAGAGGGAGAGGGAGAGGGAGAGAGAGAGAGGGAGAGGGAGAGAGAGGGAGGGAGAGAGGCAGTGTATATCAATAAGATTCTCTCTCCTTCTCTCTCTCTCTCTCTCTCTCTCTCTCTCTCCTTCTCTCTCTCCCTCTCTCATGGGGGTCAGTGAGGAGAGAGAACAAACACTCAGGCGTCGTGGAAATAAACTATAAACAAATAAATAAACAAGATGGTCACTACTATTTCCCAACGTCCCCAAAAATTTCCCAAAACCATAAGAGATTTTTTTGTGTATTAATTTATTCTATTTATTTCTCGTTAGGAGATTTATTTCCCATTGGGTTTTAAGTCTTAGGGGAATTTATTCTTGTGTGAGAGGGAATATAGGCCTAAATTTATTTTTGCGTGAGAGGGAATATAGGCCTAAATTATTTACCCTATACACCCTATAGACTGAGGATATATATTAGATTTAATTCTATAATATATTAATTCTAGTATATATCTTTTACCTGGTATATTCTTTTTTATAAGATTATATAAGGGAGAGAGAAACTTTCTGTGGTCTGCTGCATCTGTCTATATCCTCAGCGTCAGGGAGTTTAATATTTGATGTCTGTCTGTCTGTCTGTCTGTCTTCGTCGCCAATAAAAGCAAACTTATGAAATTAATCTAGCGAAAAGTTGCCAGCGGGGAGGATGTATTCTCTCTCTCTCTCTCTCTCTCTCTCTCTCTCTCTGCATACTTCAGAAATTAATGATTCAATCTCAGGAGTTTTTTTTTTCTTCAGTATTTGTGAATGAAAAAAGTGGAATAAAAAGTTTTTCAAATTCATTTCTGGTTGTCGCGAATTATTTTTTTTTTTGGTGGGGGGGAGGGAGTGGAGGGGATTGGAGTGGGGAGTGGAGTGAGGAGTGGAGTTAGGGAGGTTGGAATAGGGAGTTAAGCCATCATCCTCAAGGAGTTAAACCTCACCACTAATTAATCGTCTTACAAATATCTCAGAATTTCATCTTTTTTAATGTTTCTCTTTATTTTTCAGCAACGGATCGAGTAAATTCAGAAGCTTGTAACTCTATATTATTTAAGTTTTCACCACATTAAAGACATTATCAGTATTTGCTAAGTTTAATTCTATCATCAAAGTTAATTTTAGTGTTAATTTCAATGTTAAAGTTAATGGAAAAGTTTAAACAAATAATTGCTAGAGTTAATATTATTGTATCTGAGAGAGAGAGAGAGAGAGAGAGAGAGAGAGAGAGAGAGAGAGAGAGGTTAGGTTAGGTTAGGTAATGTTTTGTTCTATTTATACTATTTTCTGTGTCTTTTAATCTCTCTTTATCTCTCTTTATCTCTCTGTCTCTCTCTGTCTCTCCTTCTCAACCTTCCCTGCCACCCACACCCGCACGGTATTCATCTCACGCCCACGCTGATTGAGGAACACAAGAACCTCTGTCAACTCCTTATGGTCTTGTACACACACCGGGTCCCTAGAGTTGGCCGAGGGAGGTTCTCAATCTCGGCCGAAGGAGGTTCTCAATATCGGCCGAAGGAGGACTTTAATCTCGGCCGATGGAAGCCCCAACTGTCGGCCGAGGTATATCCTTAAGGTCTACCGAGTGGGATTTTCACTGGTGACCGAGAGAGGTACTTCCTGTCGGCCGAGGGAAGCCCCCGACCCACCGAAAACTCAGTGAAGTGAATCTTTTGTATTTCTTTTGCCTCAGTGAGATGTGAGGGGGGGGGGGTTTGTTTACCTCTGGCAGGGTGGGGGGGGGAGGGGAGGGAGGGAGGGAATAGGGAAAGGAGAAAGGAAAGGATCAGTGAAGGAGGAGGAACATGAGAATAAGAGAGAGAGAGAGAGAGAGAGAGAGAAATAAACACTCATCTTTACATACTAACATAAACATCCAAACAAACATTCACTAAATATCGTAACCTAAAAAAAAAAAAAAAAAAAACCATTACCGGAAATAACTAAACGCCATTCCACTTTACCTTTACACCCCGCCACGACTCGCCATGTACACAGAAGCATTAACTCCACTCAGGGCCTTACATTTCAGGGGTATTAAGTCTTAAATTTAGGGCTTTTAAGGTATAAACAACAACTCGAGGGTTGTCTTGGCTAACTCGTTTCCGTAAATCAAAGTTAAAATAGCTTTCAAGACGGGTTTTATATGACCACTATAAAGAGAACAAAATTATAGGAAACATTTACCACTTGCTTTTACGGGTTATATTGTTTATGTGTTTAATATGGTTACGGGTTATATTATTTATTTGTCTACTTCTGGAACGATGTGGTTGGGTTATGTAAATGGCACGAAACATTCACACAAGCATAGGATCTACCAACATTCTTCACACAAGCACAGAACCTACCAACATTCCCCTCCAATCCCTCTCCCATTTCATCCTTCTCTCCTCCCTCTCACCATTCTCCATTCCCTCTTCCTTCCCTCTCACCACTCTCCCCAGCTCTCCTCCTCCATTAAGTCAGGGAGGAATGAATGGTAAGAATGTGAGAACCAAAACAAGTTGGAATGTCATATTTTGTGTCAATTTTTTTTTCCTTTCAACTTTTATCTCCATTTGATGATGCTTGGGTGAAGGTCTGATGGTGGTAGTAGCTGGTGGTGGTGGTTGTGATGATGGTGGTAGCTGTGTTGGTGGTTATAGTTGTGGTGGTGGTAGTGATGGTAATAGTAGTGGTGGTAGTGGTAGTGATAGTAATAATGGTAGTTGTTGTGGTGGTGGTGGTAGTGATGGTACTAGTAGTGGTGGTAGTGGTAGTGATAGTAATAATGGTAGTTGTTGTTGTGGTGGTGGTGGTGGAGACGACTTTAGTGTGGTAGTACAGCAGTTTACAGCATAAGTAACTACAGCAAAACACAGCAGCATACAGAAGCAGCAGAGACAGTAGAGGTTGCAACAGCATTATGTATTCACAGCAGGATACAGCCGCCCCTCCGGTCCTCATCAATACTATACAGCACCGCCAGTAGAATACAGCAGCAGGATACAGCAGCAGGGACAGCAGGATTTAGCAGGATACAACAGCACCAACAGCAGGATGCAACAGCAGGATTCAACAGCAGGATATAGCAGGATACAACAGCACCAACAGCAGGATACAGCAGCAGGAACAGCAGGATATAGCAGGAAACAACAGCACCAACAGCAGAATATAGCAGGATGCAACAGCAGGATGCAACAGCAGGATACAACAGAAGGATACAACACCAGGATACAACAGCACCAACAGCAAGAAACAGCAGCAGGAACAGCAGGATATAACAGGATACAACAGCAGGATACAACAGCAGGATACAGCAGCAGCAACAGCAGGATACAACGACCACAGCAGGATAGGGGCTGGCTGGCGGCCAAGGAAGCTTCGATCCGCTGGGGTGGTGGAGGAGCACAGTGCTGGGAGTCAGCTGTGACACAACTCCATTCCCAAAGCTTGAGAGGTCAGCTTGAGAGTTCACATGGAAAGATCAGCTTGAGGATTCAGCAACATGGGTCAGCTTAAGAATTGAGTTTCAGACGTAAACGTGATAGTCTATTTTGAGAGTTCAGCTTGAGAGTCCAGCTTAGGAGTCCAGCTTGAGATATCAGCTTATCATAACCTAATATATTCTACATCTTGTTTCGGATTTCCTTTACTCAGTTATATATCATTTGTCTTTCTTCTATATAATGAAACTCCAAGCTATGCACTGAGTCCCCAAGCTATGTACTGAATCCCAAACTATATTTCTAAAAGCTATAGCTGTCTCTGTCGCCAATACCGCTTCAACAGTGTGTAACAAGCAAACTGGTGGTTCAGTTAAGTCCTCGACGCTGATTGGTGGGTCGCCGACAGCTGTTGAGCTAACTTGACCAAGGCTAACAAGTGTGTGAAGTTAGGGGTACCAGGTGTGTAAGAGGAGAGAGAGAGAGAGAGAGAGACTATCACCACTACTACCACCACTACCACCACTATTACTACCACCACTATCACCAAAATCAAGCAAAACACAAACACCAGCCACCAACAAACACAGTGATCGCTACCTCTCTCAACAACACCAAGAGCTTAACAAAAACACTATACCAAACAAAGTATTCCTACATCTTTTTTTTTATTTTTATACCTTTCCATCGTCTCGCTAATGACCAGTTCACTTCAGCTAATTACCTGCCACGGGTCGTTAGTGGGTCGTTTGAAGTAGTTTGCCTGATCCCCCCCCCCCCAAAAAAAAGGGAATGCGAAGTTTTTATCTGTAGTTAATTTTGTGTTATTGTTATTATTGTTATTTTTGTTATTATTACCCTCATAAATAATAATAATAATAATAATAATAATATACATATTAGTTGTAGTTAAAAGCAGTATTATCAATCATTACATAGTTAACTGTATTTGTCTTTTAATAACACCGAATATTACAAACATCCTATGAATATTAATTTTGAGAAGATCACATCAGAGAATATTCTTATAAAGGATAAAACTCACCTTCAACTCTGTTCTTCCAGGTGAATGTAGTTCCCTTTTCTACCACCTTTGTTTTGTTGGCGCTGCTCTCATGCCTCAAACTCGTTGGTAAATGGATTTTTTTATTTATAATTTCTTATCATATTAGAGTAATTTAATTCGCATACATGTATCAGTGTCCTCTGTATTTTTATTCATTACTCTTATGTATGTATATCCTCGTATACATATGTAACTCATGTATACATAGATTATGAATATGTGCTCAGCTGTTTTATTCGTTGACATTTCATTACTATATATTTGTTATTAACTCTGCTGTTATTGTTAGGTTATTATCACCCAGAGACACGTAGAGGAGAGAAGAGAAGTTAGGAAATAAAGGAGGTGTTATAAGACGTAAGAATGGATTAGGAAGGAAGAAGAGAAATTCCACGATAGAATGATTAGAAGAACATAAGAGGTGTTTCTAGCTCAAATGATTGGAATAAGACATATAAGGGATTGGAACAAAACGTCTAAAGGATTGGAATAAAACCAGAGGTGTTCACATCTTAATTTTACTATTGTTTCAACAACTCAAGAGGGCAGCTGCTGTACGCTCGCCCAATCCTCACCTTTACAATAGAGGCCCTAAAACCGAGTCTCAGGGTTCAGTCATTGAGCTCATTAATATCTAAACTCGTTATTTATCTTATTTCCCCCCGCCAGGTCGCTTCTAACACGAATACTCCAGCAATACACACACAAAAAAAATGTATTATCTGTCATACATCATGTGTCATACAATACACATCCCCATACTGTTTCATTTCTCTCTAGTTTGTGATTTAAAAAAGTGGGGTTTTTTTATATATATACATTAGGGAGAGGGGGGAGGGGGAGTGGGAGGAGGGGGAGTGGGGGGAGGGGGAGTGGGGGGGGGGTAGGGGAAGGGGGAGTGGGGGGGAGGGGAGGGGAGGGAGTTGTGAGCTTCTCCAAAAAAGTGAAGGTTGGAATTTTATCATGTATGGTGTTTATAGTGGGAGGGAGGGGAAGGGGGTAGGGAGGGGAAGGGGGTAGGGAGGGAGGGGTATGTGAGTTATTGGTGTATGTGATGTGTTTGTGGTGGTTATGGTTATGGTGTTGGTAGTGGTGTGATGGTGGTGGTGGTGAAATTAGATGTTGTTGATATAATCTTGATGTGGGGGTAAACACACAACAAAAGGGAGAGATGGATAGGGAGGGAGGAAGGAAGGAGAAGAGAGAAAATAGATAGAGGGTGGGAGAGAGAGGACTAAGAAGAGGGAGGAAGGGAGGGAAGGATGTAGGGAGGGCTGGAGGACAAGTATGGGGGGTCACCAGTAAGACACAGGTCATGTACACCTAGGCAGAGGGCGGGTGACCTATTAGCAACACACGGCGTCCAACTCTCCTGGAGCAGACGATGCCTATGGTGGTCTCTGATAAGCTATGGGGGGGGGGGGTCGATCAAACAGCTGATCCGCTCAAACAGCTGATCAATTAACAGCTGATCACTCGGAAGGGCTGGCAACAGGTAAAGTCTAACTGGTGGACTGGATTTAATGATTCAATGTCAGTTTAATTTAATTTTTATTCGTATTTTTAGTATTGTGCTTAGACTTTAATATTACTTAGCGTTTTTTAGATAAATTTCGTTTAGTTAAAAATTTCAAAATCGTAGTATGACTTTTGTCTTTGTTGTCTACTTTACGAACCACCAATTGGATATGGGAACTTTCTGTAGATTTTTATTTTCACATTAATTTTAGTTTTGATATAAGGTATTCGAAGATCCGGTTATGAGGAAAAAATAAAAGATTCATAGTCTCATTTCAGTGAGATAACGAACCAACGAACCAGCAAAAGAAATCGAATCCTCACACTGACCGAACCCTTATACTCGAAGCAGCGAATCAGCTAGTCCAACGACCCCCATCTATATTTAGTATTTTGTGTACATGAAGACTTTGATCCTGCTCTAGATGAAATGGAAAAAAAAAAAGATTCGAACCAAGATACTGTGGTCAAGAGTGTGTCCTCCTCGCCCGTGCAGTGTTGGTCCTCTCTCATATCTGAGCTAAGGTGAGGGTCGAGGCAGTGTTGGTGAGACTTGAGAGGCTTCAGCCCATTAACACCTCCAGCGTGATCACCATGACAATACACACTATGACTCGTCAGATGAATAGATATTTGTTTTATTTATGACTTTTCGATGAATAAAATCGGGATTAATTTTTAGATATGTTGAGTTATATTCTGTTTGGTATATGTAAGTTATCGAAAAGCTATACCCAGATTTTAATACAAAAATAAAAATATGGGTGTTGTTGTTCAATGACTTTGCACATATGAGTTCAGGTCTTCACTTGAGTACCGCCAGGTATACTTAACATCCCTATTTGAGTGCAACTTACACTTAAATTGACCCTTAACTACATAATAAACCCCTTAATTAAGTGCAACAATCACTTAAAATTACATTCCTTATTGAGAAAAATATATACATGAGGTCTGACCAGTGTTAAGTGTAATGATTCACTTAAGAAATACTTTGAAAATAGAATGTTTTACATGTGGCAGTTGGCGAGGTGTAGGGCAGCCTCACAAGTGTCAACAAGAGGGCCGGCAGTGGTGAGGGGGCACGCCATACCACAGGACTCGCCGGGCTGGAACACGAGAGAGGAACTGGACTAAAGTTTCCTGAAGGCGACACAGCTTCTGGGGGAGGTTCTGTCCAGGCAGTGGTGGTACAGGAAATGGGGATCTGATGCTCTATGTCTTTTTAAATAGAGCATCTGATGACTTCTTCTCCTTATGCTCTGGGAGATAAAGGAGTTAAGTATCCGAGTTATATTGGACACACAATTTAATTCCATGTATATTTCTCTATCGCTTGAGAACAATTTAAAATGAGAAAGAATATCGAATTCCTTTTACTGTGAGTATTTCCGACTCGCTTACTTAGTATCATAGGAGATATAAGATCGAATTCTCTTTGCCAGTTAGAATAGACTATTGAATACTTTATACAGTCTAAAACAACACAATTAATACTGTATTCCGCATGAAGTAGAAGAACGAGGTCCTTATACAACATGGATTTGGATTTCCAATTCTCAAAATAACACGAGATAGAGGATCCAATTCACGTCATCACAGCGGAATGTAAGATTTAATCCCAGGGTTGTATCATATGCTAAAACGGTAAGCACATGTAATAGCTTTAGCAAGAGTCCAATCCTGCTACATCGACCTTCCTGTTGTGGTATTTGACACTAGTAACATCGGAATACTTGTACTGTTTGGTATAGAGGAGTTGATTATCTTCATTATGCAGGATAGAGGCTTTGAATGCCCTCTAGACCATCAGGATTTTGGATCTGACTCGAGCCATTAGCTGTGTCGCCTTGTGTCGTGTGCACGGGGAGGGGAGGACATATCCACACATCCTGGCTCATGACTTGTGCGTCTAAAATCTTACGTATATTACCAGTTCTGGGTTATGTCTGGTTTCGAGAGCAATGTCTTAAAAATGAGCGACGGTTCTCTTCTCTCTGGCTAAGAAATAACTAATGTGAAGTGGGGCAAAACACACCATTGGTACCTAAGACATGTATTGTCGGTACGAAAGCCGGTACACATGTTACTTATGTACGCTAGTGTGTCGTACAGGCCTGCACACATGTACAGTAATATTATTCTGGTACACACACACACACACACACACACACACACACGCACACACACACACACACACACACACACACACACACACCTATGTAAGTTATCTCTGACTCAAGTCCAGCAGTATAAAGATTACTAACATGCAAATGCTGTCCAGAAAAAACCAAAAGCTGTTGTAGTATCTAACTCGCAACAGCAGTCATTCTACAGCAAAAAATCTGTCAATCGATCCCACGGCAGCTAAAGCCTCAAGGAAACACAAATTGTACTATTCTTTATCAAAATACAAAGCTTCCCTGCATGTACAGAAGTGTTCAGAGTGAGGGAGCAGTTATATATATATATACTGATGTACATACAAGTTACTGGGGGTTTTATACAAAGAACAGCTCCTCCAGTACGACACAGAGTCTCTACACCTTCAATGTACACTAACACATAAAGGTGATATTATATTCTCCCATTTGGATCACTATTTTCTTTTTCTACATTCCACTTACACTCATATGCCTTGATGACGTCACTTCCGGCAGTGAGGCAGATGAAAGAAAGGAATGGAAAATGGCGACACTTGTCCACGGGAGAAGAAAACCCTGATTACTGAGAATAAATGTGTTTTCTGCTTTATCCTTAATTTTAAGTAATTATAAAACTCAGCCCAACTTATGGACAGCAGCAGTGATTGGGAAGAGAGAGAAAAAAATATTAATATTATCAATAGTTTACCTGTGTAATTTACCATCAGTTGTTTATATTTGTTCACACCTGTACAAAATGTTGTGGTAAATCTTAATGGCGCCTACTGCTGCACACTGAGTAACCTTCTGGTGTTATTTATATATTAGTATTGCTAACATACACTGGATAACGAATTAAAAACATAATCTCTGTTGCCGGTATTATACGGGAGAGAGTGTGTATTGTAGGTATGTATGGGTGTATGATTTGGATGTTGTATTAATGTGTGTGTGTGTGTGTGTGTGTGTTACTATTAACCCTTAATTCTGAAACTATATCAAACTGCACCTTCTTCAAATAGATATACACAATTATCCCTTAACACAGGAAGTTATTAAGTCATTCAATGATGACTTTCAAAACAAATGAATAACCAAAATGTAAATACACAATGAAGATACAGGGGGCACAAAATACAACCTTATGTAATTAATAAAACTACTGTAATTGGCAAGGAGAATATTTTCTTATTTATATTGAATATTTTTGTTTTCCTAGTTAGGGAGACAAAGAGACCAAGAACATCCTGGAAATTAAAGTTCTGGAGCGATTCTTGGTCGTCAAAAATTCTGGGAAGGGAAATTATCTTTTTACTTAAAGTTTCTGGAAGACGTAATGCAAGGGAGGTGCTACGTTCTCCTGAGCCTTGGGGGATACGTGGCCATCAAGACCTGAGATATATGGCCATCCAACTTTACAAAAGAAGTTACCCACAAGGAGACACTCTGAGGTTATTCCATTTCAGAATTAAGGGCCAAGACAGTTAAGTCGTTACCAAGGCTTGTTCTGTAGAGTGAGAATCAGTGATTGAGAATATCCTCGTAAAAATATAGTGATTTTTATAGTGACAACGAGGAAGGAAGTGTTGTGTGAACGAGTGGGGCGAGTGGGGGGGGGGGGGGGGTGGATGAGAGGAGAGTTAAAAGCTGCATCTGAGTCTTTACAAAACTGCAATTTACAAGACAAGTTTATTTAGGTTGTTCAATTCTCTGAACTAACTGAAACACTACGTCTGGTTTTTGTAATATTCTGCACTAACTCTTTTTAAAGCTGGAAACAGATTAGTCACTGCCTGTAAACTAACTTTGAACTAGAAATGGATTAGCATCTGTCTGGAGGTAATGTATGAGTCTAGCTTTTAATCATTTATTACCTGATCTACCCTTAAAGTCTATATGGATTAATTACAAGAGTGATGCAAATTCCTAACGTAGTAACTAATATCTCAGTCTTTAATTCTCTTCCAGAAAAGTTTAAAGAGTGTAAAGGAAGCGACTGAGAACGAGATAAGTCCATAAAGACATCAGTAATGACTAGACTCAGCAACAATGTTGATTGAAACTGAAAATCTTGTTTACATGTAAAAAGATGAAATTCGATTAACCCTGATCATGTAACTATCTATGGATATTTATATATGTATATATAATATATATAAGGCTCTTTATCACGTGCATGCTTACATCCTCAAGACAGCTTCGCCTCCTTGAGTTTATCTTTTCATGGAGTGAGAGGAAGCTTAAGTTGCCTCGCATCACAGAAAGACTCAAGAAGTTATTTAACAATATATCAAAGCCTTTTCCGAAAGAAAGATGAAAAATACATGGCGGAAAAAGAGTTTTTGAACCTATTCATGAGTCACTGCTGAGTAATGTCCTGTAACATGTCCTCGGGCACGTGAGTCCATTCGCGCCACATTTTATTCACCAAGATGACGACAAAAGTAATACTCTTGTGAGGGAATAATAAGACAGCACGGGCGTGGGTTATCACAAGGTGGGCAGGACCGCCCTCTAGCGTGGCTGCGGCCTTGGCGGCTCCCGGGCCACTGCGGCGCCGCAAGTTGGGTGGAGGACCACCAGTAGCGGGAAGACGGGGGCGGCGCCGCGGGTCCGGGGCTCTGGGCTCCCACAGCAGCACCTACAGGAGGATCTCTCTGTAGGGGCGCTGTCCAGGAGGCATCTCCCAGTGGACGGTGGGTGGTCGCAGGGGCGCTAGTGGGCGGGCTGGCTGCTATATGAGCGTCTCCTTCTGTAGATCGACTGTCTGCATCTCCTGTAAGCTCTTACCTTTGGTCTCAGGCACAAATATGAGCGTGAAGATAAGTGCAAGAGCTGCGACGCTGGAGTACAGCCAGAATGCTCCATATAGACCGAGCAAGAACTCAAGATCCACGAAGGTCTTCACGCTCACGAAGGAGCAGGCGTAGCTCACAGACGCTGCCACAGACCCAAGGCCTCGGTGTTTCAGTGGGAATAGTTCGCCGATATAGAGCCAGCTGATGGGCGAGACACCGAGGGCGAAGGCGATCTCGATGACGAGTATACAGAAGAGCGGAACCCAGTCTGAGTCCCGCCACTTCTGTCTGGCGAGCATGTTCTCGTTCTGGTCAAGACCCTTCAGGTACATGTAGCCTCCAAAGGCTGCCAGTGCCGCGGACATGAGCATGTTACTGAAGACGAGCAGCGGCCGACGCCCAACAGTGTCGATCAGTGCCGAGGACGCCATCCCAGCACAGATTTGCACGAAGGCAACCACGACTGCTGCGCGATAAGGGTTCAGGCCGACAAAAGTCTTGGCCAATATGGGCACTGCATAGAAGTTGAAGGCGTTGGCGCCGCTGAACTTCTGGAAGACCATGAGGCCGCAGGTGATGAAGAGCGGACGGAGGAGCTCACGGGGCGGTGTACGCTGCGGGCAGGAATCTGTGTCGCGGCGCAGAGTGGCGATGTTGGCCTTCATGGTAGTCAACTCTCGCGCCACGTCCGTTTCTGACCCACGCAGCCAGCGCAGCGCGTTAGCCGCCTCAGTGTCCCGACCTCGATACAGCAGGAAGCTGGGCGTTTCTGGGATGAAGAGTGCGGCGAGGAATAGGCAGACGGGCGCCACTGCTGTGACTGTGGCTAGCTCCCGCCAGTTGAGGAAAGCGCCTAAAAGATAGGAGAGCAGCATCCCAATGTTGCTGCTCATCTTGGCTAAGGCACACAAGCAGCCCCGGATCTCGGGGTGAGCGATCTCGCTGATGTAGACGGGCGTGACGACGGCGATGACGGCGGAGCAGACACCACCCATCAGTGCTGCAACATACAGCATGTTGACGTTCCACGCCACCACCGTCATCAGCCACGACAGGGCGAAGGGTATCGCCACACCACAAAGTACCCGCTTCCTCCCAAACTTGATGGCCATACCGCCCGGAACAGCTCCGAAGAAGGCGCCGAGGAGTGACAGTGAGGCGATCCACGAGCCCTGGTCCTCACTGATGGAGAAGTGGTGACCCTGGGCTGACAACATGGCCATGGAGGCGAGGGCGGGGGAGGAGTAGCCCTTACCCAGCCCGGCACACAGAGGCCCCAGCGACACAACCAGAGTGGCCAGCACCTGCAACACAAGACAACAATGAAACTATATGATGGACAAGCGTGGTGCAGTATTTAAATAACACATTATCTCACTCACACACCCTCTCTCTCTCACTCTACCACTTATTATATCATGGTGGCAGAAAATCATGTCTTATATAAAGTTACAACATGTGAAAAAACATAACGGCAACTTTTATCTTGTCGTCGATTTAAACTACAAAGGAAAATGACAACCTTCACGACCACCTCTTGTTTGTTTTCCCAGCGGGAGGAAAGACTCGAGCTGACCTGTCTCGACCCCTCCCTCCTTCTCCCCTTTTATAGAATTTACAAGGCGAGATTATTATCATTGGATTAAGCTCTCCTCCTCTATTACCCTTACTCCCTTCCCACTCCCACCCTTCCCCCTTTTCCCTCCCATCCACTTTCCCTTTCCTTTTTTCCCTTCCTACTTCCCATGTTTCCCTTTTCTGCCTCTTCTCCCCTTCCCTTCTCCTTCCTTCCCATAACCTTTCCCCTCCCCTCCCCCATCTCCTCCCCTCCCTCTTTCCCTTCCCCATTTTCCCTCCCATCCGCCCAAATCTCTTCCCTTCTCTCATCTCCTTTCCCTTTCCCTTTCCTTTATGTTAGGTTAAGACAAGGTCACGTTAAATTAAGTCAGTTTCTGTGAGGTCAAGGCCAGATTAGGTCAGGCCAGGCTAGATCAGGTCAAGATTAGGTTAGTTTAGGTCAGTTTCTGTTAGGTCAAGGCCAGATTAGGTCAGGCCAGGTTAGGTCAGGTCAAGATTAGGTTAGTTTAGGTCAGTTTCTGTTAGGTCAAGGCCAGATTAGGTCAGGCCAGGTTAGGTCAGGTCAAGATTAGGTTAGTTTAGGCATTAGGTTAGTTTAGGTCAGTTTCTGTTAGGTCAAGGCCAGCTTAGGTTAGGTAAGGTCATGTCAAGCTCAATTAACACAGATTTAGTTCAGTTAGGTTCAGTCCCACGCACGTATTCCACTTTTCAGCAACTCCCCGACCACAAGAGTCACTGAACAAGCAGCTCATCTGAGGCTTACCTGTATACACCGGTAATTAACCACGCTAAAAAAGACCATCGTTCTCCCAGTGAATAGAAACAGTTTGGTAGTTCATCGGCTTTATATCGGTGCTGAGAGACACGTGATTGGTTAGTTAGCCGTAATTCGAGTCGGCTTACATTAATACGAGGGATAAGAGAAGATACAATAAAAACACATAACGAATAATTGAGAGGATAATTGGGACAGATGATGAAGGTAAGAGAGGGATAGATAATGAATGATAAGAGAGAGAGAGATAGGGAGAGAGAGTTTGGGGGAATAGGGGATAAGTAATAGGATGAGAAAAGATGTGGATAGGAATGAGGAATTGGAATAGGAAGAATTGTGAGATGGAATGATGGAGAATATTGCACAACTATTGGGGGTTAGGTTAGGGGTTGATTAGAAGGGACGAAGACAGGGAAGGAAGGATGGAGGGAAGAAAGAGGGGGAGAGAGGGAAGTAAATGAGGAAAGGATGGTGGAAGTAAATGAGGGAGCGAAGGAAGGAAGTGAATGAGGGAAGAAAGAAGGGAGGGAGGGAGGGAGGAAGGGAGAGAAGGTGTAGGTCGTGTAATAAAGACTTTATTATCCTGCCACAGTTTACTGCCTCATGTCTCTGATGGGCTTCCTCCTCCTTCCCCCCTCTTCCTTCTTCCATCTACCTTGCTCCTTCCTCCTCTCTCCTCTTTTTTCCGTCCTTTTTCCTCCTTCCTCCATCCTCCCTCATCCTTTCTACTTTTCCTCCCTCTTCCGTTCTCATTCCTCCTTCCTCCCTCATCCGTCTTCCTTCCACACCTTTCCTCCTTCCTTCTTCAGGTTAGGTTAGATTAAGTTCCAGATCCGGATATTATTGATCTCTGAAATCCCTAACCTAACCTAACCAAGTGGCGGTGGATCACAGGAAGCTACGTATTAAATTAAGTTTACAAATAATTTATTCGTCCACTTCCAATCCATTTTCCTCATCTCTA
The DNA here is from genome assembly GCA_958450375.1 of Homarus gammarus. Taxonomy (NCBI): domain Eukaryota; kingdom Metazoa; phylum Arthropoda; class Malacostraca; order Decapoda; family Nephropidae; genus Homarus; species Homarus gammarus. The sequence goes on along the minus strand of CAUDMG010000489.1, from coordinate 747,746 downwards.
TCCCCGTTTCTCCTTCCCTCTCCCTCCCCCTCCTTCCCTCCCCCTCCTTCCAATTCCCTCCCCCCCCCCCTCCTTACCTCCCCCTCCTTCCACTTCCCTCCACCCCGGCTCCGGAACTTCGCGAATTAAATTCTATTCCCGCGCCAGACTTATAATAACTGTGCCAGATAGGCCTCAGTGCCCTCTCCCCCCCTCCTTCCCTCTCTCCCTCTCTTCCCCCTATCTCTCCTCTTCCCTTCCTCTTACCAATCCTTCCTCTTTCTCGTGTTCTCTCTCTTTCCTTCCCGTGTCAAAACTTTTCCCATTTCTCCTTTCCTGTGTTCCTCCCTCCACCTCCTGTCATCCATTTTTCCCCTTCCTCCTTACCATCTCTTCCCCAACCCCTTCCCTACTCTTCTTATCCCTTTCCCCCATATTATTCCTTTCTCCCTCTCTTCTCTCCCCTTACTTCCTTCTCCCCTCTCCAATAGGTTCATTCCGCACCCCAAAGTTGCCGCAGTGAGACTCTGCATCGTGAGACAAACTTTAAGTCTTGTCGCGCCCGTGTTATGTTGATATTCTATCCGGGTTATTGACCTTACTACCGGCTTCAATATCTGACTAATCCGAAAAACGTGGCTTTGATGTACGTCGCTTCTCTGATACATACTGTATATAAACAAACCCACCCTAACCTAACCAAATTAAATACAGTTTATATTCTAAACCTCACCCTTCGGCTCACTGAACATGTAGAATAGGACCAAAATGAGCCTTGTTCGCCCCGAAAGCCGGTTATATTGTACGTAAGCTGCGGCATATCCGGCCCTCTAGTAGGAATAAATTCACAGCTGGACCCAGATCTGTACTCACCTTCTCTTGATGCGACAAATATTTTCATAATAAATTATTTTGTTGACGAAATAATGACGTAGATATGAGCCCCATTGGTGAACGGATGTAAAGCTTTGTATGTTATTTTATTGGGAATATATTTACTTAGTATATCTAGCTTGTGTGAAGAGAGAGAGAGAGAGAGAGAGAGAGAGAGAGAGAGAGAGAGAGATGTACGGTGCAATTATTTTCCGCTCGTAAACATTAAATATTTCACCTTTAGAGCTCTTAAGACAGTTTGTAATATATATTTAATGAATATATTATATGATGAGGACCATAAAATACATATTAAGTAGTTCTGGGAGGAATGAACGAGATATGTTTACCGTAACCTAAGTAGTTTCATGCTACTGGGTAGGTGGCGGCTGACTGTTAAACTCTGCGGATATCTCCCATTACATTTCATTTACTCCATGTTCTTAATAGCACCTTTGTATTATTATTATTATTAGTAGTAGTAGTAGTATTGTTATTCCTTTAGTTATTATTATTATTATTATTATTGTTATTCCTTTAGTTATTATTATTATTATTATTATTATTATTATTATTATTATTATTATTGTTATTATTATTATTATCATTATTATAATCATCATCACCATAATAATAATAACACAGAATGAATGAATATATTATATGATGAGGACCATGAAATACATATTAAGTAGTTCTGGGAGGAATGAACGAGGCATGTTTACCGTAACCTAAGTAGTTTCATGCTACTGGGGAGGTGGCGGCTGACTTGAAACTCTGCGGATATCTCCCACCACATTTCATTTACTCCATGTTCTTAATAGCACCGTTTTATTATTATTATTATTAGTATTATTGTTATTTATTGTTATTCTTATTGTTAATATTATTATTGTTATTATTATTGTTTATTGTTTTTGTTATCATTATTATTATTATTATTATTATTATTATTATTATTGTTATTATTATTGTTTATTATTATAATCATCATCACCATAATAATAATAACACAGAATAAAAACAACTATAAAAATATTAACATCAGCTTGACAATAATCATAATAATCACAATATTGTTTCCAAAGGTTTCATATTGACTTCATTACCATAATTATAGCCGACTTTATAATTAGTTATAACAAGTTAAATCTCAAAGGAATTTTCTTATGATTAAATTCTTTGGAGTTATATATCGTCTTATAGGAGCATTTAACTTTATGTTTTTTTTATATATTGGCTTATATATTTAGACACAAGGAACAGTCTGGGTGTGGACGTGATTCTGATGTTGACCTTTGATAGAATTCCACTGACGGCTCTTCCACTTTATTGCTATGCCACCACTGCTATCACTACATCTACCACCATCACTACTACCACCATTACTACTACCACCACTATCAGCACCGTTAACTCTACCACTTATTACTACCACCACTGTTATCACGACTACCATCACGACTTCTACCATAATTACATCTCCCACCACTATCATCACTACTACCACCATTACTACCACCACGACTACCACCACTACTACTTATATGTAATACTTGAATATGATTGATAATATCAAACATATACAGTGCGAAATTATAAATTACGGAGCACATGATATATAGTGGATATATTATTGAATTAATATATAATTTATTTATTTAGTGAGTGATTGAATAAAATTGGAGAGAAATTAATAGATAAAATTATTTGGATATTTATCAAAACAACTGTAAGTATTGTGTGTGACTCACCTGTGTACAGTGCTGAGGCGCCGGGGGTGTGACGTACACAAACTTGGCCGCTGCGGACCTCTTGCTAGGCTTACGACTCATCTCGCTGGTGGTGGAGGTGGTCGCTTGTAGCTCCGAGTCCTGATAGGCGTGGGGGGTGGCGGAGTTCACCTGCTGATCAAGGTAGTGTGGGGACCTGGCCGACCTGATCACCTGCGTTGGGTGGTAGGTGGCGCGTGCAGGTGGGGTCACCTGCACTGGGTGGTAGGTGACTTGGGAGGCCGTCTGGTAGGTGACATTGGCCTCCAGGGGGTATCTGGCTAGACTGGGCGTGATTCCCGGTGTTTAGAGGCGCGTCAGAACGATTGGCGTCGCTCTGCCTGGCCTGAAGACGAATGGAGGTGTTGTGGTGGAGTTCGACGCGCATACAGAGCACACGTACGGCTTTGGGGCACGTACAGCTGGGGGATTCGTACGGCTGGGGACACGTACGGATGGGGACACGTACGGCTGGGGTGGGAGGGACCCGTACGACGGTCAGTGTTTCATTCACGTCCAAGTGACACGGCAAGGCTGAGAAGGGACTCGAGCCCGTTCAGCTCGTGTTAGTCCTCGAGCAGACACTGTTGTGCTGTACTGTACAGGAGTGATCGTCACGGTGATAAGTGACCACAAGTCTTTTGGGTTAAATGTGGGATTTCTGAGTTTACGCTGAGTGAGACGATGAAACACTTGCTTCAATCTCTCTCGTTTTCCTTGGAATTTCAGAGCTACGGGGGAAACAGGGCCGACGGCTCGTGTAAACTATCAGCGTTACACGGTGAGAGCAACGCTATGTTTACTCCGGGTCGCGTTTCCATTCACTCTGTCGATATCAAAGTCAGACATTGCAGTTTGATGGACACAAGTCTTACAGTTCGTTTGTTTGTTCGGTGGTGCCGAGCTACTGTGCTATTCAGGTAACACTGGAGACTCACAGGTAACTCTGGAGACTCACAGGTAACACTGGAGACTCACAGGTAACTCTGGAGACTCACAGGTAACTCTGGAGACTCACAGGTATCTCTGGAGACTCACAGGTAACTCTGGAGACTCACAGGTAACACTGGAGACTCACAGGTAACTCTGGAGACTCACAGGTAACTCTGGAGACTCACAGGTATCTCTGGAGACTCACAGGTAACTCTGGAGACTCACAGGTAACACTGGAGACTCACAGGTAACACTGGAGACTCACAGGGACCTATAAGGGGGTGAACCAATGACAAGAAAGTTCAGTTTGTTTCTTATGTAGCACCGGTAGTAACAGTTGATTTCTAAGTAGCAGGATAGTGGCTCAAAGCTTGTGGGAGTCTGCTACAGATGGCAGAGCTCCCCAGGTGGCTCAACTGGCGACCTTCTAAGTCAGCCAGCTGGTTCGGGCATTAAGAAGTCGACAGACAGGTGAGTTGGTCGTCTGGTGATCTGTGAGGGAGAAGAGGGTGAAAATTAGCATCATTATCAAAGTTACTATTATTATTATTATTATTATTATTGTAGTGGGGGTTGTTGTAGTGTTAGTAATAGTGGTAAGGTGGTAGTAGTGATATTGGGAGATGCAGTATGGTGGTAGTTCGTGGTGATAGCAGTAGTGATAGTAGTAGTAGTAGTGGTAGTAGTAATGGTGGTAGTAGTGGTGGTAGAGGGAGTATGGTGGGACAGAAGAAGACAGTGTGGGGAAACGAAGTAATTTCCTTGTGTCATTTTTTGAGCATGAGGATAACAATGATCCTCTCTCTCTCTCTCTCTCTCTCTCTCTCTCTCTCTCTCTCTCTCTCTCTCTCTCTCTCATGACAATAATAACACGTTTAAATAGATGGATTTTATAACACGTAACTAGAGTACAATAACACACGGTTATGTAATGGAGATGCTGTATAGTATATGTATATATTAAATCATATACCACAGTTGTATAGTCGAGGAATATAACCCATACTAAAACATACACAGAGACATAGAGAAATACTATAATGTGGAGACTTAAATTTCAACCCAAATATACAATACAATAATGATACGGTATTCATACATAAATACACAAGGAATGAAGGATGTAAATGTATGTAGATTAATACACAGAAATATACATAAATCAATGGATAATATACATTGATCGATACACCAGAGACTCGCAGACAAACAGACATTACGGAACATATGCTAAATATCCCCCAAAATGAGAGGATGCGGGCGTAAGCAGCATCAACCCTGTAGGAAGGAAGAGGTGTCCTAACGAATCACATCATCTCCCGTACTATATCAAGAAAGAGCTATCCTACAGTAACCAAAGTGAGGACCTACATCACCCTTATGCCAGAGTACCTCAAGGTCTAATGTCCTGCAGCGGGTTAGGCTCACATGCCGGTCCTGGTGGCACGGAAGGACAGGATTCCGGACTCAGTGATTCAGTAAGTATGTTTAATTTTGCTATACCGGTTTACTGAGGCATTTTTTTGTTAAGCCTTGCCTATGGTTGTGTAAATATCTATTTATCTAGTTTCCTATTTTATATTTTATGAGTATTATGTAATTTATATTTTTCTTTGTTTTATAGGAAGATTTTATTTATATTTTGTTGTTGTTAAGTAAATTGTATTTGTTATTCTCGTATGTTTGTTATTATAGTACAAAAATAAGTTTATGTTATAATATTTTAAAAATAGGAATATTTCAGAGGATTACAGAGGGACATTTTAATACGTGCTTCTTGTGACTTAATCGATGATGTCATTATCTGGATTATCTGTGATGTAAATATAATCTGGATTTAGTCACGTGCTGTCTGGGGATTAGTGTCCATTTTATGTGATTTTTTAGCCTGTGTGTGTGTGTGTGTGTGTGTGTGTGTGTGTGTGTGTGTGTGCGAATTTGTAAAAAATTATCAATAATTAAAGACTTACACAAAAGCCAATCAGGGGCTCGATACAATACCTCATGGCCGGCCAATCAGATTCCTGGAACCCATGTGACGTCACCCCTTCCCCCCTGGAATTGATTGGTTATTGTCCCGGCATCTCCCATTCATAACAACTTGGTACACTCATCTCCTGGATTTATCCCCCAATGAGAACAGTTCTTTATCGTGACAGAGCACCCTATTGGCCAATGAGACCACCAGCTGACTCTCAAGAGGGCCTTCCAGTGAGTACAAGGATGGCTTAGACCTGTTCTACGTTGCATAATTAATGAGGAAGATGTCTCAGCCATATTGGTTATCTACCGTCACGAAAGACTAGACATTTATATGCCAACCTGGATGTCTAAATGTCTTGTCCCTTCTCCGTGTTGTTAATAAGGATTTGGGATGTTGTTATTCTTGTTGTTGTTAATGTTGTTGTTGACGTTATTGTTGATGTTGTTATTGTTGTTGTTGACGTTATTGTTGATGTTGTTATTGTTGTTGTTGACGTTATTGTTGATGTTGTTATTGTTGTTGTTGACGTTATTGTTGATGTAGTTATTGTTGTTGTTATTTTTGTTACTACTGTTATTGTTATTGTAATTGTCAGGTATTATTATTATTATTATTATTTACAATATTACTCTACAATTCTCTCCCCTCCCAACAACCTTCCCACATCCCTCCTCTCTTTCATCACATATCCCCTCCCCTTACATTGTTACCTACGTCCCCCCCCCCCTGGGAATAAAACACTCTCCCCCTCCATCAACACAATAGTTCCCCCTCATGATATCAGTGGACACTCTTCATCCTGGGTATATATACAAAACTCCATTTATGATATTTTAGGGTGAATTTTATAATCATTAATATTTGTCAATTAATTTTCAATACAACATTTCTATTTTAATGTCAATTGATATAATAATTTAGTTCATTATAATTAAAGTAAGTTATTTCACTTAATATATATTTCTGTACATAAATTCACTATATAATTTTTAATAGACATGTTTATTCGGTTATTTGAGGAATCGTATTTTTCACGTCGTTTTCAATTTACGTCGTACGCCAATTTTTTTTCCCCGCCACTCGCTGAAATTGGTTCTGATACGTCGGGAAACTCCAGCGTGTGTACAGTCGTTGTTGTTATGGTACAAGTGAATAAACCACAAGTGAATTATTAATTTCCTGTTACTAAAAGAATGAATGATAGGAAGTTAGAAATTAAAAAAAACAAAAGTACTCATATATGTTAAGTACATAAGTTAGCCATGGAAGATACGTACATAAGTTTACTGCATTAGGTAGGTGTATATAACTTTGGTATAAAACGTACATGTATAGTTTAGTCATGCAAGACACGTACGTACATGGGAAGTCGCACATAGTCATGGGGAAACGTACATAGTCTCTCTCTCTCTCTCTCTCTCTCTCTCTCTCTCTCTCTCTCTCTCTCTCTCTTATGTTTATGAGTCTTAATCTCTCTACATTTCTCCCCTGTGCTTCTCCCTCCTCTCTCGTCGCAGCAGGTGAGAGAAGGACACAGGAGGTAGGAGTGAGGACAAAACCCGGGTCTTAGACAACTCCTACTGAAGGATCTTTTAAAAGGATCTCCGTGTAAATGACTGGCCTGCTGTTGTTGCTCCCACGTTCCCTCCATCACTCCTTTCTCCCTCACTCCTTCACACTTCCCTCCCTCACTCCCACACACATCCCTCCCTCCCTCACTCCTTCACACCTTTCCTCCCTCACTCCTTCACACCTTTCCTCCCTCACTCCCACACACTTCCCTCCCTCCCTCACTCCTTCACACTTCCCTCCCTCACTCCTTCACACCTTTCCTCCCTCACTCCCTCACACCCACTAATGGTTGAAGACTTTTACTGTAAATAATGAAAACAGATTTACAGAATATCTCAGTTTTTTATTTTAACTTCTCTTTATTTTTCCATTTCCTTCTCTCCCTTCTACTCCTTCTCTTATCTATTCTTCCTCTTCCATCTATCCCTCCCCCTCCTCTTTACCCCCACCACCTGGACAGTGACGGTCAGTGCCTGGTGTTGCACTGCTCCAACCTGGCACTAATTGCATTCCTGAGTGCCACTGCCGAGCCCAAGGGGAGATGGGAGGGGGAGGAGAAGGGGAGAGGGGGGGTAAAAGACAGGTGGAAGAGAGAGGCGGGGAAGAGGGAAGAAGGGGGATGAAGGATGAAGATGAACAGTGAGGGAAAGGGAAAGAGAGGGAGAGGAAGTAAAAGAGGAGGGAGAGAGAAGGGGAAGATGAGAGAGGGAGGGATAATGAGAGGAGAGACAAAAGAGGAAGCGGAGTAGAGTGGGTGGGAGAGAGATAAGGTCGAGAGAGAGAAGTAGAAAGGGAGAAAGAGAGTAGAGGAAGAGGGAAAGGAATGGGAAGAGAGGGATGGATAGGGAGAGGCAAGGGACGAATGGGAGGGAAAGGTATAGGAGAAAGAGAGGAAAGGGAGGAAAAGGGAAAAAAGAGAAAGATGGAGGAAAATTTAGGAAGGGGGAGGAAGAGGCTGGGTAGGAAAAGGTTCCGAAGAATACTCCTCCCCCTCCCCCCTCCCCCCCTCCCCCTCCCCCAAAAGACCCCCTTCTTTCCTCCCTGCTCCACTTAATCCTACCCCCACCCCATAAGTGAGGACCTGGCGATAATTAAGGAGCGGTCGAGAGAATAAGTTCAGTGTAGCGACGACACTAAACCTGTTATCTGAGAATTCATGCATGGTAGTAGTGTGTGTGTGTGTGTGTGTGTGCGAGAGACAGAAAGACACACACACACACACACAGATATAAGTGACTCACCTCTTCACCCGCTACTTCCTTCCCCCTCTCATTTTTCCCTCTCATATCACCCTCTCCTTCCCTCCTCCCCCCCTCTCCTCTTTACTCCTCCTTTACACTTGTCCGGCGGGGGAAAGAGAACCATTGTGTGGCTTGATAAAGACATTGTCTGCCACCTCAGTGCTCAGTGGGGGAAGTGGAGTCACTCGCAAGATCACGCCAGCAGTCTTGCCGTGTGTGTGTGTGTGTGTGTGTGTGTGTGTGTGTGGCTACTGTATCTCTGTTGTTTTTTTTCCCCCCTCTATCTCTGTCTGTCTGTCAGTAAGGAACACTTAATTTATCCTAAACAAAAAGATCTAATATTATTCTCAACTTACCTTAATTGGCTCTGAGGTTACAGGTATAATTAACACGTATTTCTGTGCTTCATTAATTAAGGTCTTTAAGCACGTGCCTTAATTACCTCTATAAACTAGACAACAACTATTAGTAATTAAGGAATGTAATTGTTTCCTGGAAGTACTAATGATAGAGGATTTATATTATTTACTATACTTTAATGTTCTTGGAATTCGTATTTATATGGTGTATACATGAGTTTATACATACTACATACATATACGTACATGTAGGTTAAACTGTAGTAAGGTAAGGTAAGGTAAGGTAAGGTAAGGTAAGGTAAGGTAAGGTATCAGTATAATTTTCGCGTCAATTAGGCTAAGAGCATTAAGTATTAAGAGTCTCCAGGTAATTTTGACTCCATTTTAACCCACTGAACACCCGGGACTGTAGCCCAGTAAGTCAAATTTTCCTCAAAAGTAAGAAATATAAAAATGTATCTAACTAGCTGATGTAAACTGAAGCATAAAGACAACATCAACATTACAATGAGATTCTACCCATCCCCACCCCACCCCACCCCACCCCACCCCACCCCCGTGGTTGTCTAGTCTCATAAAAGCACATCGGATTCTTCCATTAGGGACATCCCCAGGTCGTCACTTACGAAGGATATTCAATATAGGAGCCACTGACAACCTCGGGACCCCGGTCTCTAATCTGTTAAAAGCGTTCCGTATCAGTTCCCGCTAACCCAGCAGTTACGGCTGTGTGTCAGAGGTCGGCCGCTTGATAGACGAGTTTGGTAACAATAGCTTAGACGGTAGGGGTGGGGTGGAGAAGATGTTGGAGGAGGAGGAGGAGGAGTAGAAGGAAAAGGAGAAGGAGTAGGACGAAGAGGGGGAGGAGGAAGAGGAGGAGGAGTAGAAGGAAGAAGAAGAAGACGAGTAGGATGACGATGAGAAATAGAAACAATAGCAGGTGAAGTAGCAGATGGAAAAGGAGAAAAAAAACGAAGGAGCAGGAGAAGAAGAAAAACGAGGAGAGGGGGGAAGATGAAGACGACGAGGAATAGAAGGAGCAGCAACAGACAAGATAATGTCCCTTTTCGATCCAGGGCGGCTCTCTAGTAATCATCTTGGGTTCTGTGTTCGGAAGTTTATGTGGACCAAATTTGTCTCATAAACTGATCCTTAATTAACGTGTTAAGATAAGGTCGAGTCTCAGAGTAATTTGGAAACCATTTTATTGAACGATTTTTTTTTAACTTTAAGTCAATAATTTATAGCTGCGATTTATTTTGTTTTTATATAAGGGAAATTTTTTTATCTCACGAACTTTTAAGAGTGGAGACTGACACTGTGGTAGACTGACACTGTGGTAGACTGACACTGTGGTAGACTGACACTGTGGCAGACTGACACTGTGGTAGACTAAAACTGTGGCAGACTGACACTGTGGTAGACTGACACTGTGGTAGACTGACACTGTGGTAGACTGACACTGTGGCAAACTGACACTGTGGTAGACTGACACTGTGGTAGACTGACACTGTGGTAGACTGACACTGTGGCAGACTGACACTGTGGCAGACTGACACTGTGGTAGACTGACACTGTGGTAGACTGACACTGTGGCAGACTGACACTGTGGCAGACTGACACTGTGGCAGACAATCATCTTACTTAATTTTCCTCACCCCCGCTGTGGTTCAACAGGGGAATGAAGATCTTTACCGGACGCCATTATACCTGTGGGCCATTACGTAATAGCCAGAGAGGTTTGATTACTGCTCACCTCCGTCATAAAGATGCAAAGGGTTAGGGGGGGGAGGGGAGGATGGTTGGGGAGGTGATGAGGATGGGTAATGGAAGGAAGGATGGGGGAGGGAAGGGAGAATTGGCAAGGGGAGGGGAGGGAAGGGAAGGGAAGGGAAGGGAAGGGGACTGTCTTAAGGTGACTTCTGGATGACCGTCAGTATTGCCAAGTCTAGATGGACGTAACCATGAACAGTGATGCCAAGTCGAGTTATGGGAATAATAAGCGACACATTAATTCACACACCAACACCAGGTAGTACAGCATCCCGGGCTCCAGTCCAGGTGAGAGAGAGAGAGAGAGAGAATGATGAGAAAGAGAGAAAGAGAGAGAAGAGAAACCCTCGTCACTAACAAGAGAGCGAGCGTGGCATGGAGAGGTGAAGCCCTGGCACGCGGCTCTGGTAACAATGGCAGCCTAACTTTAATGGCCAATCGGAGGCGGCCGCTAAATATCCGGGTCCTTTCATGGCGGCCAATACAGTGAGCGTTCGTGTAGCAATCCACGTCACACCTCAGCGTTTGTTTTGGTGGTGTTGTACGAACGCCCAGTGAGACACCAGGGTTACATATTCGGGTATATTTTGATTTACAGTTACATCCAGGTTTAGTAAATTGTTTGGTAATGATTTATTTTAATTAGATTTTGGACGTTAAATCGAAACAGTGAGAAATCTGTCGCTTAATAGGATCTAATTAGGGATATAATACCTGCATGGGAAAGGTGTGCCAGAGTGAGATTGGTCTTTGAATATTGTTAACGAAAGATGAGTTAGGGTTCTGCTGTGTTTATTGACTGTAAAATAGCGTTGAAATAGCAGCCTTTATTTACCTCCTATTTATTTAGAAAACGAAAGAATATCAATAGATTTTTTATCTACCTGTATATTCTTCACCTCTTTCTCTTCTTCTCTGTCTCCTCCTCCTCCTTCTCTTGCTTCTCCTTCTCCCCCCCCTCATTCTCTCCTCTCTCTCCCCTCCTCATCCTCTCCCCTCCTCATCCTCTCCTCCCCAATCCTACCCATCCTTAGCTCAGATAGCCCCTTACCTCACTCCTTAAGGACTCTGTCATCCTTTATCCTGGAGGAACCTTGGTTACCTATCCTCCTGGACGACCCTGATCCTTCAACGACCTATTCCTATCCCTTCAAAAACGACCCATCACAGTCCCATCGACGACCCATCCCTATCCCCTCACAAGCGAAAGATAGAAGGGATAGGGAAGGAAGATAGGAGAAAAAGATTACACACACACACACACACACACACACACACCAGCGACGGGAGGACAGGGGAGCTCTGGGTGTCGATCTCTTCCTCGTTCCGCTGCCACGCTCTGAACGACGTCAAGTCACGTGGATTCAAGGTCAAAGGAAGTCTCCCAAGGTCAAATATAAACGGGTCATAAAGCTGTAAGGTCAAAGGAGATTATTTAGGGTCAGCTTAGAGGTCAGGAAGCTTCGGTACCATGGGGAGGTTATTCTGGGTCACAGCTTAATAGCGTCGGTAAATTTCAAGGTCAAGTGAGGTCAAATTAAGATGCAAGACAAGAAATGATAAACAAAAGACAAGAAAGTAGAAGAAAGTAACATGAGAGAAGATAAGACAATAAACAGGATAAATATAAAGACAAGAGAGAAAACAAACAAAACAGAAACACATACAAACAACACTAAATAAAGAAAATAAAGAAAATAAGAATCAAAACAATAATAACAAAATAACACCAGGACTCGTAAGACCTCAAGGTTATAAAATATTTTGGCACAACTTTTGAAGACTTTGATGGGGTCACTAATGCCTTCCTGATACTCACTAAGTCTAAATAAGTCCTTCTAAATCTTTTGGGGGAAATTGTAGTGGTTCTTTCTCCAGGTCGAGGTTGTCCTTGAAGGTATTATTATAACTTCATGAAAATCTTGGAGGAGTTATTGGATTTTTTCGTGTTTTTTTTCGTTTTATATATTTTTTTCTTGGTTTTATTTTTGTTTTTGTAAATAATAATAATAATTTCGACCTGACAATCAAGCAAAGGAATAAATAAGAAACAAATAAATCTACCACTCACAAGCTTCGCGCGGCACCAAAACACAGAATGAAGGAAGGTGGATGTGAGGGAAGGGGAATGGGAAAGGAGGGAGGGGAGAGGAGAGGGAGAGGGAAGGGGGAGAGGGGAGGGGAAGTAGTGTACAATAACCCTACGCAAACTAAATTAATATATTCCTTAATATCGACTGAATAATTTTACAGGAAATTTACTTAAGAGAAGCGATAATACTAAGCTCGGTGGACTATCATTATTGGGAGTAGTTTTCTTACCTTCCTCTTCCTCTCTGGGTTCTGTGGGAGAGGAGGAGGAAGAGGAAGAGTTAGAAGAGGAGGAAGAATAGGAGGAGGGAGAGGAAGAGTTGGAGGAAGAGTACGAGCTGGAGATATGAAGGAGCAGGAGGAAGAAGAAGAGAGAGAGGAAGCAGAGTGAAGAAGGAGGAAACAGAGTGGTGAAGAAGGAGGAGGAGGAGGAGGGAGGGGATATGAGGAAGTGTAGAAGGAAATAAATACAGAGGAGGCGGAAGTGAGAAGAAGGAGGAGGAGGAAAGAGAGAGAGAAGGACGTCGGGAGGAAATGGCAAGATAACAATGAATTTAAAAACGGAGAGAGAGAGAGAGAGAGAGAGAGAGAGAGAGAGAGAGAGAGAGAGAGAGAGAGAGATGTGGGTCAGGGACACAATATTAGACCAATAGCGAGGATATTGAACACTACCCTGGTCATCCCCCCCCCCCCTTCTCTGCTGTGTCAAGGGGCGATAAAGGCAACAACAACAACAACATTGACATCAATAATAATAATAATAATAATAATAATAATAATAATAATAATAATAAATTCTCCCTCGATTAGAAATACGTCTCCCTTATCTCAACATGGGCTTCGTGGGTTCGTGGGTTCGTTGGTCAGGGAGGTTCGTGGGTTCGGTAATGAGTTTTAGACTTTATCAGTAGCAGAACGTTGACTCCTGATAGCACTTTATTGAACGCCAGACGCCGCTCAGTGCTCGTGCTGGCGGTCGCTAATCATAAGTTCAGTGGTGTTTTTTTTTATTTGGTAACTGGAAGTTATATTTAAAGTAGCAAAAACTATTTACTGAAAACTCTACTTCAAGGAAAAGTTTCGAATTTTTTTGTTACTTTTCTGAGTAATTTAAATTTATAAAAAACTTTTAGCATTGTCAATTAAAACTTTAATTTAAACTTTCATCATCACTTAATAAAAGTTTTATTATCAGTAAAACTTTTATATCCGGCAATTAAACTTTTCCCATCAGTTCATAAACTTTTATCATCATCAAATAAAACTTAAAATAAACTATTATATAAACTTTGACCATCAGTAAATAAAACTTTTGCCACATGAATTAAAACAAATATTTTCAGTAATCAAAATATTTCCTGAAACTTTATCTAAGAGATTCAATGAATAAAAATGAAAGAAACTCGTGAATAACTGAATGAAGATAATAATCGATGAATAATTTTAACCTAAGCTTTACACACGTTCACTTTAAGTCGAACACACAGTACAACCTCGAACGTTTGAGCTTAATATGAATATGATAATGTCTTTGAAACTACTAATACTACTACTACTACTACTACTACTACTACTACTACTACTACACCCCCTTCTACAACCAGATTATAATTACAGGTTTATCTACTGTAGAGCGTTCATGGTTATTGTAAACGCCTGGGGAAGTAAGGGTGATGCAGTAACTATATAAATAACTCCCGGAAGAGAAGAGAAGAGAAGAGAAGAGAGAGAGAGAGAGAGAGAGAGAGAGAGAGAGAGAGAGAAGCACCACCACCACCTTCACTTGAACACCACAGCTTCAAGCGGTAGAGACTAAGAGGCAAAACATTCCTTCTTTACTGTTTTTTTAAGGATAGATATTTTTTTTTCTTTCTTTTCTCTCTCACTCTCTCTCCCTCTGTGTCTCGCTGTCTTTCTCATTTTCTTAACATGCATAACAACCATTAGAATATTTCTCTTGGGGATTTTCTTGACTATTTCTCTTCATGTTTACTTTTTTTTATATTCTGGCAGTGAGTGTTGTGAGATTTCTTTCCAAATGTTTAGCTTTTGTGAGAATGCTTCGAGTGGGGGTAGAGGAGAGGGAGAGAGGGAGTGGGAGAGGGAGAGAGAAGGAAGGTGAAAGATAGAGAAAGGGATAATAAAAAGGTAAGAGTTACGAGTAAGGAAGAGAACGAAATGTCTGACGGCTGAGGTTTTGGTAAGCTGTAGAGATGGAAATGAAAGCAGAATTTAGCTGCGTTGGAGATGTTGTTTCTGTGTTTATCTGCAAGGACGGAGGATGATGCTGTGTTAGGGAGAGCCAGGTATTGTAGGGGGGCGGCTGTAGGGGAGAGATGACCAATCTATGAGGAACAACACCAACAGTACTTTAACTTTAGGTGACAAAGACGAATATTACGAGAAGTAGGAGATAAGAAGCAGATGGGTTAAAGTTTTAAGATTAACTGCTATATCTGTCTGGCGATACTTGAACCCAGTATTAATCAACATATAAGACACATAAGATCAATTACTTTATAACTTCATGTGTGATTTGATATGTGTACAGCGTGAAGAACTGATTGCATTTAAAAACATTTCCTCCCGCTGGTAATAGAAAGACTATAGCCTACTGGAAATATTTATAACAATGATAGTGATGTGAGATGCCCACGGGAGGAACATCAAGGACTAATAATTCTGAAGAGACGAACAATTAGTTGAGCTGACTGCCAGACATGCAAAGAGGCGAAAGAATTAGTGTTTGTCTTTGCTGGAAATGAGGAAAGATTGTAGGATTTTCCAAGTCAAGATGGAATCCATTACAGTGTTTAGTGAAGGATGAGCTTCGTTGTGGTGTGAAGGAAGCATCGAGTATTGAACGGCCAAGTGAGGAGAGAAATTGTCTGGCCGAGAGAGAAAAAAAAAACACCATCAAAGACAGCAACAAAGAAAACAACAAAGCAACAAGAACAGTACGCCATTACCCAGGGCACTGACACACACTACAGCACTGCACCACATGAGTGATTGACAGGTCTCAAGCTAAGTTAAACCTGATCCACTGCAGTGTTTCTGTGGGTAGTGGCAGACTGTGGGTAGTAGCAGACTGTGGGTAGTGGCAGACTGTGGGTAGTGGCAGACTGTGGGTAGTGGCAGACTGTGGTAAGTGGCAGACTGTGGTTAGTGGCAGACTGTAGGTAGTGGCAGGCTGTGGTTAGTGGCAGACTGTGGTTAGTGGCAGGCTGTGGTTAGTGGCAGACTGTTATCACGTAGTAGAATATTGCTGTTGTGTTGATGGTAAACACAGGGTAACAGCAGAGAGTTGGCAGACTGTGGTAAGTGGCAGACGGAAGGTTCTTTACGGCATTAGCGGGAGAACCACCAATGCACTCAGCCTAATGAGACGCCCAGGGAGGCTGTCTGTCCTTATCACGTTGGTTAAAGACGCGGTGAGTCTTCCTGTAGCGAACCTGATTAGTGGAGAGAAAGAGAGAGAGGAAAAAAACACCCTGATTGTCTTTCCCACCTCCCATTATAACGTTATTAATTCCAGTTCCCATTGATATTACGTAGTTTCTAATGGTGTGTGTAACCTTTAGTTGTAAACGCCATAACTCCCACCTTTATCACAAGCGTCACTAACACCACAACCACCATCACAACCCATAACTACAACCCATATAATAGCCCACACAGCCCACACAACCAACCACCACCACCACAGTCACAACACGACCCACTACCACAATTATCAACCATAACCCACCGCCATCCACCACAACCACTTGTACTACCACCACAATCCACAAGAACCCACAACCCACCACAACCCACCAACCACAACCCACTGTCCAGAAACTAATTAGCTGCTAAACTTATATCATTAATCTTGAGTTTCGGAGGCTAGTCAGTTTTTACACGCCATATTTGTAGCGAGTTTGGCCACCCTTTACAAGTTAAATAATCAGAATTACCATCAATTACCATACAGAAATAATTGAGTAATTATTACCTACAGTAGATAATTTTATATAATATAATTACTCTTATCAATTATGTTAGTAAGAAATAATTCGGATGCCATTTTAAGGAAAGTCATTATAAATTGTCATTATTATTAATTATTGTACTAAAAATAGTTGGACGTTTATGGCATTACTTATTATAGAACATAAACTTAATTATGACTCACGCAATTTATGATAATAATAATAATAATAATAATAATAATAATAATAATAATAATAATATCTGGATTATCATTCTTATTATTATTATTATTAGTAGTAGTAGTTCTTCAAAGGTCATGAAGTCATTTGATCAGGAGGTCAAGGATTAAGAGGTCAAGGATCAGGAGGCCAAGGATTAAGAGGTCAGGGATTAAGAGGTCAAGGATTAAGAGGTCAAGGATTAAGAGGTCAAGGATTAAGAGGTCAAGGATTAAGAGGTCAAGGATTAAGAGGTCAAGGATTAAGAGGTCAAGGATCAGGAGGCCAAGGATTAAGAGGTCAAGGATTAAGAGGTCAAGGATTAAGAGGTCAAGGATTAAGAGGTCAAGGATTAAGAGGTCAAGGATTAAGAGGTCAAGGATTAAGAGGTTAGGTTAAGTCCCTTAATGAGCTCTAGGAGGGATTGAAGCCTTGACATTAGTAATCTAATATTAAGTGGAGGAGGGTAGGCTATATTATCTCTCTCTCTCTCTCTCTCTCTCTCTCTCTCTCTCTCTCTCTCTCTCCATATCTAACCTCCCGCCATATCTTTCTCCCTCTTACATTCCCTCTCTCCTCCTCGTCTCCTATCCTCTCACACCTCACCCTATCCCTCCCTCCCTCTCGTCCCCTATCCTCTCACACCTCACCCTATCCCTCTCTCGTCTCTCACCGAAGCTAAACACAGGAGCCTTAATAACCACACGTTAGTAGTCAGTCATTGTTGGTAGTTGTGTTTTTGTCTGGGTGTTTCTGTGTCTGTCCTCGACGCTGTTTTATTAGCTGGCAGGTCCTATTGGGCCCCAGACCTATATGGTTGCTAGGGTTAATGGGCCCCAGACCTATATGGGTGCTAGGGTTAATGGGCCCCAGACCTATATGGTGCTAGGGTTAATGGGCCCCAGACCTATATGGTGCTAGGGTTAATGGGCCCCAGACCTATATGGGTGCTAGGGTTAATGGGCCCCAGACCTATATGGTGCTAGGGTTAATGGGCCCCAGACTTATATGGAGGCTAGTTTTAATGGGCCCCAGACCTCTATTGGTACTAGTCTTATTGGGCCCCAGATCTAATGAGTACAAGATCAAACTGGGGCCCATTAGAACATGTACCATATTGACCAACCTGTTTGATTGCTTTTTAATGGGGAATAAAACCCTTTACAGAGTTTAATGGTTAGGTTAGGATAGGTTAGGTTAGATATAGTGAGATAAGACTGGTCTCGCACACCTTCTTTACAGGTGTAGAAACGAATGAATTTTTTTCTCTATTATTTTAGTTTTTTGGGGATTTTTAAATTGAGTAAATTATTATTATTATCCTGCGTGGGGAACAGGTATTATTATTGTTATTATTGTTGTTGTTATTATTCCTTTATTAACGTTATTATCAACATTATTATTCGCTAGATGTGAAAATTCCCCGTAAGTTTATTTTCATTAGTTAATATAAATATTTATCTATGTAAATATATCCCCCGTGATGATGGGTAATTGTAAGTATTATTATGGTCATTATTTTACCTTTATATAGAAAACGTGGAAGTCAGGATTAAATGGGGGACTAAAGTAAAAATCAGAGGTCATGTCTGGGGGCTCAACTCGGCACGATACTGTTGGTGTGTGTGTATGTGTATAAACTTTTCATAACACAAACACAGACAGACAAACCAAGAAACACAAAGACACACTTAAACCCATTGATATCACACCAACATACCTTTAACAAACAAAATTCATTATATCGTCTTTCTATCTAAGCAAAAAAAAAAATAACCCATCTCATTATACAGTCTTATACCCAAACTGCCAATTTCATATCATAAGGTCAACTAGTTAAGTATCTCCTTACGTCATCAGATAGGGGAGGGAACTTAACCTCACGAGATGTTATAAATAGAAGAACATTACCTTGGCCGTCTGTGTTCTCTGGTAATTCGTAATCAAACACTAGATCCCCTGATGAAGTCTCTACAATTCATGGCAATCTTACCCCCATTAAGATTACCATATGCCATAAACCCCTGACGTGTGGGAGTAAGTGTAGGTCGACATGCTAACTCATATCAGCACAGGGTTGAGGGGGAAGGGGAACGAGAGGGGAAGGGGGGAGGAGGAAGGGGAAAGGAAAGGGAAGGGGGAGAGGGGAGGGGTAGCGTGTGATATTTGTATGGTACTAGAGGTGAATAATTTGTTGTTGTTATTGTTTACGATGATAAAACATGTGTGTGTGTGTGTGTGTGTGTGTGTGTGTGTGTTCCGAGCGAATTTTGGTCATAAAGCCAAGGAAAGGTCAGACACAAAAATAGCCTTTGCTCTAATTGTCTCTCTCCCCTTCCCCTCTCTCTCTCTCTCTCTCTAGCGTTCATTTCCTCAGTCCATTTTTCTCCTTACACCTGCATTGACTCTTCCCTTGCTGAAATTTCCCACCACCACCACCACCTACCCCAACCACCACCCCTACCACACACCACACCCCCCACCTGCCCCAACCACCCCCACCCCCCCCCCCCCCTTTTATACGTGTTCCGGTATTGTGTTAAAGCTGAAGAGGCGATAGTCGTGTTGATTTTCCCAGGTGCATTGTGTCAAGTTAGACCGAGTACAGTTTAATGAACAGGAGTTGTGTGGAAAGTCTATGAATGAATGAATGAATGAATGAATGAAGGAAGGAAGGAGTGTATACATGAAGGAATGAAGGAGACTCATACATACATTGTTAGAAACAGAACGAAAACAAATCAAATGTATTGGTGAAATTAGTGATATTTATTTGTATTTAAGGCAGAGTTTACTGAACGAAAGTCATTGGCATTAGTTAGCAAGTTTATGAATAAATGAAACTTTTAAAGAAAAAGGATCACAAAATCGATAACTAAAAACCATAATAAGTGAATAAAACTAAAAAAAAAACATAATAAATAAACAAATAAAAACAAGACTATGATAAAATATAACATAGAGATTAATGAACAAAAGCAATAATAAAACACAACATAAAACGAGCCGAGTTAACGAATGAGTCACTGAATTATGTTTAAAAATAGACCTAATGATAAAAAACTGCAACATGGTAATTTACCCTCCCTCCTTCCCTCCCCCTCCCTGCAATGTCTGCAATATGTGTGTTAACTATAATCTTCTTTTTTAAATAGATGTTCTTATCCTTTGAAGATAATGGCAGAACTATTACGAGTATTTTTGTTGTGTGTGTGTGTGTGTGTGTGTGTGTGCTTGGAGGACATAGTCTTTGGTGCGCTGACATAGTAGTGCTCGTCAAGTCAGTGGCGTCAGCAGCTAGTGATGTCAGCAGTGAATCACAATATGACAATATCGTCGCTGCGTTATTGGACGGTATGTAAACACGGGAGACACACCAAGATACGGACATTCATACATATATACATTGAGATGTACACATATATACATACATACACGTGTAGGCAGACTTGAGTATACTGTATATAGTAAGTAAAAACAATTATCAAAAGTTTTCAATATTGTGTCCCCAGATCCGATATGATTTACTGATAACATTGAATTCACGAGAAAAATCTAACATCATTTAATTCGATTATCGGATTATAGGCTAAAGAGGCTGGAATTATCACCAGGAGATCATTAAGAAAGAAGTTATCAGGAATAGGAATTGAAGAGTGGGAATGGGAATAATGGTTATTTAATTACTAAGCAATCAGAATGAAGTAGTTAGGAAAGGGAATGATTGATGAGGTTAATTACTAGTGATTAGAATGAAGTGGGGTGGTGTGTGTGTGTGTGTGTGTGTGTGTGTGTGTGTGTGTGTCTGCAGGTGCATGGGCGTGTCTGAGCCAACAAGGCCACACAAGATTACTCAACTAATTGTGTCCCTTCCCTTCCCCCCTTCCCTTCCATCACCCCTTCCTTCCCATTCCCCACCACAACCACTTCTTCTACCCTTCCACTTCATCTCCTTCACTCTCATCTCTCCCTCCAGCATCACCCTTCCCTCCCTCTTTCCCTGCCTCACTCACAACGCTAAACCCCCCCCCCCCCCCAACCCACCTCTCCTCGCACCCCCCAACACACATTCCTCCCTCAGCATCCCCTCCCCCTTCCCTCCTCAACAACCCCTCCTCCAATACCCCCCTACCCCCCCCCCCCCTCCAGTCTTTGTCGCGTCACCTCTCACACCTAAAACTATCTAATTAAAGTCTAAACTTCTTCCTTGGAACTTGTGTGTGTGTGTGTGTGTGTGTGCGTGTCAGGGCGGCGAGTCACCTTATAACGAGGTAAAGTTGTGTGTGTGTGTGTGTGTGTGTGTGTGTCAATCAACCACACAACCAACAGCTAGACACGCCACTTCCACCAACACTCCATACATACATAGACTCGACCCTACAATCATTTCTACTTTATTGGCACTAGTCTTACGCTTTTCCACGACCCCCTCCCCTTTTACCCCTCCCCCCTTCCCCCCCCCCCCTACTCCACTCCCATTTACCCCCCTCCCCCTTCTGCGTCACCAAATATGGCCAATGACGTCGACCCTACGCTAGCCATTCATCGCCCCTCATGCAGTATTAACCAAATTACAGGTGTATGGGGTAAGGGTGACCTGTGTGTAGGAGAGAGAGAGAGAGAGAGAGAGAGAGAGAGCACTTCACGCCATCACAACTACTCGCATATCACTTCTCAACTACTAGCATTCCTCATCACCACAACTACTAGCATTTCACACCAACACAACTAAAAACTAATAGCATTTCACGACCCTCTACATCAAGAAATTGTGTGTAATTGACCTTTGACCTTATAAGAGGAGCGGCTTGTCACCCCAATTAAGGTGTAATACCCACGCCACTCACTGACTCACCTGGACAAGGTCGTGACACCTGCCTGACGATTTCCAAGAACCTCCCACGCCTTCGTTAGTAGCGACCACCTGTACACACACACACCTACCCCCCACCACACACCACACAAGGATGAATCATTGCCTGGTCACTTTTCCCAGGTATCTACAATGACAGACCGTCGAGGAATGTGATGTGAGGTGTTATCGGAATTATCCTCATACAATGGCGGCAAAAACCAACAGTGACTTGAGTTATAGAAGAAATACGATGGAATTCTTAGTACTTATGTAAAATTATTCCTTGGCTTATATACCAAACTTTATTGATGGAATATTTAAATGATTATATGTGGAACAGGAGGAAATATGTGGAATGGGTAGGACAGTCATGCGAATTTGGTTATATATATATGTGTGTGTGTTGAGAGGGGAGAGAATATGTAATTTATGTATTTGAATAGGAATATTTACCTAATGTGTGGAATTCAGAGTACATATATGCTTTGTATATCTGGGAAGGGATGGAATATGTACCTATTATATGTACAACCTGGAATATGTGTTAGAAGAAGGGATCCAATATATACTTGATATATATTTACTTACTACATAATGTCAGGCAAGGAATATTGGACATGGACCTGGTATATTCCCTCACGAAGGCAATTATCTACCTACCTACCTACTGTACTCACCCACCTACCTACTCACCCACCTACTCACCAACCAACCTACCTACTCACCTCCCTACCTACCTACTCCACGTCGACGAAGCCTTAAGAGTTATGTTGGAATCGAAGTCAATCACCTATTTTTACCAACACAATTTTGAGGACGTGAAGTGGCTATTGATTAAGCATTGGTTTGTGACTTCAAGGAGCTGGGATTTTTTTTCTTGTTATTGGATATTCTTGTGGGTTTGTGGGTTTGTGTGTGTGTGTTTTACCTACGGACAGTTCTGATTGGTCAAATACAGTGTTTATTGTAATGGTGATGATAATAATAATGATAATGACGATAATGATTTTGGGATTTTCACCGATTCCTATGTACTTTATATGCCTCATACCTCACATGTACTACCTCCTAATCCCTAATCCCTTTAATAATAATGAGTGAATCAACCCCACAATCCAATAATCCTACAATCCCACAATCATACAATTCCATAATCCCACAATCCCACAATACTATAATCCCACAATTCCACAATCCTACAATCCCACAATCATACAATTCCATAATCCCACAATCCTACAATCCCACAATCATACAATTCATAATCCCACAATCCAATAATCCTACAATCCCACAATCATACAATTCCATAATCCCACATTCCTTACAATCCCACCTTGAACCACAATGCTGTACTAAGAGTTATTTACGTACCTCACCTGTGTCGGCGATCACCACCTCGGCCCGCCAAGGTATAAACAAACACATTGGCAGGTGTATTTGTGTCCTCTTGTTGTGACAGTACAAAGACACTCCGGTGTTTACTGACTGAGTCTTTGTTTTAGTTTCTGGGTCTAGTCTGACTCAACTATTAGTAATGATAGAGAGAGTGAAACTAATTTGACCTGACCTGACCTGACCTGACCTGATGATTTAGTTAGGTTTGGTTAGCGTGGGTTAGGTTTGGTAGGTCGGTTAGGTTAGGTTAAGTTAGTTGGGTTAGGTTAGGTTAGGCTAGGTTAGGTTGCCTCGTTCTATGTCATTACTAATTGCTTAATCATACCTGTCCTTAGAAAATTTTCCTTGTCAAATTCTGCACTGAACATTTTCCTCACACTGACGCACTATAAAGATGTGTTCACTCAATAGACACTGAACATATTATTATTATTTTACGTAGTGTTCACAATAGTTCACACACGATCTCACACTATTTCATAACGCATATGAACAGTTCACTAATTACACACTGAACATCTTTTATTGTTGTTATTGTTACGGTAATGTTATGTAGTGTTCACAATAGTTCTTATATACGTATCACAAGCATAAGGTTTAGACTCGAGGTGTACATGGCATGACACGCACACACGCACACACACGCCTTAGGTTAATACTGGAGGTGAAGGAGAGCGTCTGTATGCCTCGTCAAGCCCTTCTCCCCCCCAGCCAGCCAATCACAGACCTCGGTGCCTCTCCTTACCAGCAAACAAGGGAAATAGGTAGTTACCCCTCACGTAATGTTTACCGAAGGAACTCGAGCGGTTTATTTATTTAATTATTTATTCGTTTCTTTATCTATCTATTTATTTATGGGTTTGTTTAGAGGGAGGATGGGAAGGAAGGAAGGAAGGAAGGAAGGAGAGGAGTGGGGAGGGAAGGAAGGAAGGAGAGGAGTAGGGAGGGAGGGAAGGAAGGGAAGGGGGAAGGATAGAAGGAGGGAAAGAGGGAGGAATGGAAGGAGGGAAGGAAGGAAAGGAGAGAAGGAGGGAAGGAGGGAGGAAAATATCGTATTAGTCAGTTCAGGACAGGATGACTGTATTTCCCCAACACATCAACCTTATTTACTCTCCTCGCTAACACAACTTTCTACCATACACGATAACAAGGGTTTAGGTTAGGTTAGGTTAGGTAAGGTTATTCATATTCTAAACCAAAGCCACGGGTTCGAATCCAGAATTTAGCGACTCCCCAACCTGCTGTTACACTTAGGTCCGGTGATTCAGTGTTCGATTGTGAGATTGTGTGTGTGTGTGTTAGACGAGAGGGATTAGGACCAGTGGTTTATGTAAGACAAACACGTGAGTGGGTTTAAGATCCAGTGATTGCGTTCCTGTGTTTTAAGACCAAAGGTTTTTACCTCTATTGTCTAGCTCTGTGTGTGTGTGTGTGTAAGGCCTAACTTGCCGTAGTTCCCCTTCCTCCCTCCCTCCCTCCCTTCTTTCCTCAATGATTTAAGAGCAAAAATCTATAAACGATTTGAAAACAGTGAAGCGGTTGCCAACGAGTGTTTTTGTTGATTTAATTTTGTCATTTCATTTCATCTATTTCTATTTGGTTCCCTTTACGAACACAAAGGTTACATTAACTCAGGGTCTATTAATAGTGGGGTCTATTATGACTGGGGTCTATTAACACTGGGGTCTATTAGGACTGGGGTCTATTAGGACTGGGATCTATTAACACTGGGGTCTATTATGACTGGGATCTATTAACACTGGGGTCTATTATGACTGGGGTCTATTAACACTGGGGTCTATTATGACTGGGGCCTATTAACACTGGGGTCTATTATGACTGGGGTCTATTAACACTGGGGTCTATTAGGACTGGAACCCCTTTTTAACTTAGAAGTTTTATTTATAACCAGAGAAAATTACGATTCCTTTGCAGTCCCTCAAAAAAGAGACAGAAACAGGAAGCGAGTATTTTTAGCCGAGTTACCCCTAATAAATGATCCTATTCCAAGCTGGCTGTAAATAGAGAACTGATGGAACACAAGGCGGTGGACCAGGCCGGCAGACTTTCCATGTTGGTTTCTTTGTCATGTTGTACCGGCCGGTTCTTTTATCGTGGTATTGGACCGGTTCTTTCGTACTGGACCGGTCTATTGGCTTATTAGATTGGTTCTTTAATTGTCGTAGTGGTCATGTTATTTGTTTGTGCTGCTGGACCGGTCATTGGTCGTGATGGATCGGGCGTTTATCTTCTCTGTGGACCACTGGACCAGCCTATTCCCTTACTGGACCAACATTGTCCCTGGAAGGAGGAAGGATTTACCGACAGTGGACCGGATCGTAAAGCGTGTGTGTATGTGTCATGTCACTCACGTATAGGGGGATTATAGTGCTTTAAAAGGGCCATTAACGACAGAGGGTTAATGGCAATTCAGAGTGATTTTGATAGTTAATTACGAGTGGGTGAAGGTCATTATTTATATGTGTATTTAGGGTAGTTATTGATGCTGGTTAGGTTAGGTTATGGTTTGGTTAGATTAGGTTAGGTTAGGTTAGGATAGGTTAGGTTAGGTTAGGTTAGATTAGGTTAGGTTAGGATCCAAAGCCAATATAGCCTTTAAGAATAACAATAAGTTCCTCTCTGAGTCATGCCCTCCTCAGGATCCTCCCCCCCCCCCCCAGTCCCCCCGCCCCCCCGCCCCCCCCCCCGCCTCCGCCCCCCCAGGCACTGACCTCCGAGTCATCACCAGGCAAAAAAAATATTGCTTGAAAAACATGTAGGTCAGGAGGAGGAGGAGGAGGAGGAAGATGAGGAGAAGGAGGAAGATGAGGAGGAAGAGAATTTATGATAGCTTGTGGGAGAGATGGGGGAGGGTGGAGGGGAGAGGGGGGAGAGGAGGGGAGGAGAGGGGGAAGAGACTTGAGACAGATTTATGAACTAAGGTCATCCAAGAAAGAAATCTGAGATTTTTTCAGAGGGGGGGGGTTGGGGGAGGGAAAATCCACACCCTATTTTGATTTTCCTTGAGAGATAGATAGATAGATAGATAGATAGATGAGATTAGAATAGATCAGGAAGAAGAATAAGAGGAGGAAGAGAGAGAGGAAAAGGAGGAAGAGAAGAAGGAAGAGAAGAAGGAAATAACAGAGTCAGATTTATGGTGTAGGTCATCCCTGAAATACATCTGTGTTTATTTTTGAAAGGTCACATCCGATTTTCACTTTCCTTGTTTCTGTCTGTCTGTCTTTCGTCTGTCTGTCTGTCTGTCTGTCGTCTGTCTGTCTGTCTGTTTCATCACGTAGAAATATCTCACCATGACACAGTACACTGCCCCATGACACACGACCCTGCCCCATGACACATTACCTTGCCCCATGATACAGTACCCTACCCTATGACACCCTACCCTGCCCCATGACACAGTACTCTTGCCCCATGACACACGACCCTGCCCCATGACACACTACCCTGCCCCATGACACAATACCCTGCCTCATGACACCCACCAGTGCTATGTGCTGCCTTAACGCTACAGGATGATCCAACAGGGCAAAGTAGTTGACTGCTCTCTTAACGACCCAATTAGGGAAGTCAGCCAAAAAGGTCTGATTAATCTGAGACATTTACGACAGACAAGGACAGACGATCTATATTAGGCCAGTGTTTTATGGTCGTATCGTTAAACCGTAAGGAACTGCCCTTATATATCGCCAGTATTTAAATCTATGAAGTAAAGAGAGTTAGGTGAGGTTAGGTTAGGTTAGGTGACGATTTTACGAACTTTTAGATGAAAATATACTCAGAAAAAATAATTTGTGAATTGAATATTAAAGACCAAAAACTCAGAGAGAAAATATATTACGACTTTTATGAAGAAACTATGAAAGGAATATAATTTACGAACACTGAGAAGAATATTGGGAAGAAAGTATTTTGGGAAACTTGGGAAAGAATAAATGTAGTAGATTTCTACCCTTATGTGGTGCAGGCCGGGAATAGTGTCTGTGTCCCTAAGAATAGAGGAACAGCAAGGAATTATTTATGATCACCTGACAAATACTCGTTTACTGTGCAGGGGCGTGAGGGGGAGTCGGGGTGGTGAGGGGTAGGGGAGGGGTGGATGGTGAGGGGGGTGGGTGGAGGGTGAGGGGGAGGGGAGATGGTGTGAGGGAGGGTGGTGGGAAGACGAATGGTGATGGGGAGGAAGATGAGAGGGGTGTAAGAAAGGAGGGGGGGGGAGAGGAGGGGAATGGGGGGGTGTAGGGAAAACGGAAGAAGAGGAGGAGTGTAAAGAAAGAGGAAGAGAGGGAGGAAGAGAAAGAGGGAGAGAGGGAGGAAGAGAAGGACAGAGAAAGAGGGAGAGAGGGAGGGGATGAAAACAGAATGAAGGAGATGACACAGGTGCTGTTGGAGAGACGGAGGGAGGGAGGGAGGGAGGGGGGGTGAGAGGGAAAGAGAGGGGAGACCAGGGATAAAGGAGAGAGGGGAGATTGGCTACTGGGGTGTTAGTGAGGGGAGAGAGGTAGAAGGGACAATGGGAATGAGACTTTATGGGAAGGGTGGGTGAGGGGTGGAAGGGGAGAGGGGAGGGGGAAGGATTATGTGGGAAGGGGGGAGGGGGGGAGGTAGGTAGTTGCTGTCTTCTATTTGTTTATTTTCATTTCTTTACCTTTATTTTATGTAAACAATTACACCTGTATTTTATTGAGTTAATTACCATCATTAAATTACCTTTTTTCTTTTGTAATTAGTATCAATTCCCTTTATTTCGTATCGATTATTACTCATCATTATTATTGGTTTATTATCATATTTTCTTCATTATTATTCATTATTCTTTATTATTTATTTCATTATTATTAAATCTGTATCTGTCTTGATCGTTCGTTCAGACACACACACACACACACACACACACACACACACTCACACACCTTGACAATTTCCCCTTCCCCTTGTTTTCCCTTTGTTGCCATCTATTCCCCTTTATCTATCTCTGTCCCCTCGTTACTCTCTTAATTTATCACCCGTTATGCTACCTATTGTTTCTTCCCCTTACTTTGCCCCTCACTTTCCCCTTCCATCTCTCTCTCTCTCTCTCTCTCTCTCTCTCTCTCTCTCTCTCTCTCTCTCTCTCTCTCTCTCTCCGATCAATCTTATCACTGTTATCACCCGCCCCTATTACCCATCCTCATCACCCACCCCATCACCCACCCCATCACCCACCCCACCACCCACCACCCACCACCCAGATGGCTTAAGACAACTTCTGGTTGAGAGGTAAACACTATCTTTTGTCTGGAGGTTCATCATTTAACTCTACGTGAATGAGAGAGAGAGAGAGAGCAAGAGAGAGAGAGAGAGAGAGAGAGAGAGAGAGACAGAGAGAGAGAGAGAGAGAGAGAGGACATTGCAACACCGAGCCATTACTTGGCCAGCACCACAGTAATCCCTGCACCATTAAGTCTTTCTGGTGCAAGAGTGACGCTCTTAAGCCTCTGCCTCTCTCTCTCTCTCTCTCTTTCTCTTTTTCTTTCTCTTTCTCTTCTCTTCTCTGTGTTATTTTTCTTCTTCTTCTTCTATCTTCCTCTCCATCTTCTCTGTATTTATCAGTCTTTCCCTCTTTTTCTTTATTCTTTACTTTAAATTCCGTCTAAAATTTTCTCTCCATTAATCTTTAGACAGACAGACAGACAGACAGACAGACAGACAGACAGACAGACAGACTTAATAAATAATGTTAAAATCACAGAAATAAATCATACCTCCGCGATATTTTTTCCTAAATAAAGATAAGAAGACGTAATTTATGCCTTCAATAGACATTTTATCTCACTATAATTGATAACGATAAGATCATTTGGTCGTACTTTTTGAGGAATGTTTATACCAGAATGTTTATACCAAAATGTTTATACCAGAATAATTATACCAGAATAATTATACCAGAATGTTTATACCAAAAAATAGGAATAATTTTTTTATAGATTTTTACGTCACGAAATGGAATAATTGTTTTTTTTTAATTAAATTTTTAAAAGTAATTGAATGTTCTCGATTTATTTTAAAAGAAAAGGTTAGGTTAGGTTATGTTTGGTTAGGTTAGATGATTGGTTAAGCAAATGTGGTGCCAATGTTATAAAGTAAGGCAGTTTGGGTCAATACTCCGGCCATACTATGAAAGCGATTGTTGCTGGCGGACGTATAACTCATTTTTCACACACACACACACACACACACACACACACAGTAATTCATATATACAGTTGATTTAAAATTTGAAATAATTCTTATCTAAAAACAATGATAAAAATGTACGTATTTATCAACATAACTGAATCATATCTTATCAATAAAAAAAAACAGTTCAGATACTCAATGTTCATACAGAAAATTAATTAAAATGATTCTTATCTAAAGATATGATAATTTGGGTAATTATTATATAAATGGTATATCTATAACACCCAGTAATTATTTATTATAGAGGATTATTTACAGTTAATAATATAGCTAAAATTATAGCCATACTTAAAAAAAATTATCGAGAGTTAAATTATATTAAGAAATAATCATGTTTATAAATTATTATTAGTTAAATTATCATCTTAATAATTATCCATAAAAACATAAATTATCATAAAAAAAATAATCCAAACTTAAACAAAATTATTAATATACCCGTAAAAAAAAAACACATTAAAAACTCTAGTTATATAAAAATTCAATTAAACCCAACCAATCATCATCAATACCCAGCACTAACGACCCTAACTATGTAATTCAAATATGATACGAGGTTCTTTACATAATTGGCTCAAACACTGTGGTAACAAATGGCTTGGTAACGATGCGGTCATTAGTGGTTGAACTGCGTAACGTAATGTGATGAATGCGACTTAGGCTGAGGAAGAGTTGAGAGATGCGTAATTATGCGTATGTTACAGTGGCGTGGAGGGGGGGGTGGGGGTGGGGTGGTGGCGTAAGTATTATGGATTTTGAAAACAACAACAACAACAACAACATTAATAATAATAATAATAACAATAATAATAATAATAATAATAATAATAATGAAAAAAAACAACAAGGGAAAACATAAATAATAATTACCTGGATTAATTAACAAACAAACACAAATTCCAAACTAATTATACGCCAGATAGGTAAAGGCAAACAAGGCAATTCCCGGGAACGAGGGTTAAGTTGGCCTATTGGGTTGT